>ML277842.1:58279-68529 GCA_005239495.1 Nicotiana undulata
TGTATATATATATATATATTCCTGTTGGTTTCATTTTTGTGATAATATTGATGAGTTTATGACAAGTATAGTTTTCTGTTTATAAATGTTGAGATAAAGGTGTTGTGAAAGGCTTGGCCTGAATTGCGAAAGTCTTTTTTTGATAAACAAATAAACATTGATTGTGATAAGGGGGCGAAATTGATTGTGATAAGGGTGGAGAAATTTATTGTGATAAGGGTGGACAGGTTGATTGTGATAAGGGTGAAAAATTATGTTTTATTGAGTTAAATTACAAAGATTTGGAAATTCTCGTTTTACTCTACGGTTTTTCTCATATGTGGTACATGTGGTTATTTTAAAGTAAAGTGTGGAAATTTAGAAATTTATTCGAGGATTTGGTTATAGCTGAGACCTGGAAAAGGTGACTGAGTTATTTTAAATTGTTGTTGCAGTTGTTACTATTTACTTGTTTTAGATTTCTTTCTTGCTTTATTATTTATTACTGCCACATGTTATGTTATTAATGCCCCGCCGTAGCCTCGTCACTGCTTCGTCGAGGTTAGGCTCGGAACTTACTCAGTACATGGGGTCGGTTGTACTGATACTACACTCTGCACTCTTTTGTGCAGATCCAGGTACCGGCCAGCAGTAGAGGTATTTAGAGCTGCTACCTATTTCTTTTCCGGAGACACGAGGTATATTTGCCGGCGTTCGTAGAGCCCGAGAGTCTTCTTTATAATATTGAGACTACTGTTTTATTTGATTCAGAACAGTTACACATTATTTCTTTCAGCCCATTATTTGTAGTATTCTTTAGTAGTTCATGAATTGTGACACCAGACCCTGGGGTAATTTTAGAGTTACTTATATAATTAGTTCGTGGCTCGGTTTATTTAAGTGTTTATTATTTTATGTTTGTAATTATTCATTGAAAGTCAGTAGCTTAAGTTTATTTTATAATTTTTTATTATGTTTAAATGGATAATCAAAGGAAAATAGCTAATTGAACTCTAACATTGGCTTGCCTAGAAAGTGTGGTGTTAGGTGCCATCACGATCCCTAAGGTTGGGAATTTGGGTCGTGACATCTAAATATTGACATTTTACAAATTCTCGGGGTTTCATACCCTCAAGACCAGATTTAAGATTGTTACTTACCTCAGCAGCGTAGAAATTCTACTCTAGAATGCCCTTTCCTCTCGAATCGTCCTCCAAATGCCCCGAATCTAGCCAAAAACAGTATTAGAATAGGTTTAAGGGATCAATCCCACAAGAAAACTACTAAATTATAACCAAAAATCCAAAATTGACTCAAACCCGGCCCTCGGGCCCATGTCTCGAAATCCAACAAAAATCGCAAAACCTGAAAGTCCATTCGCTCACGAGTCTATCCATACCAAAGTTACTCCAATGCGATAACAAAATCCCATTCAAAACCCCAAAAGTCTAACCCAAGAACACATTTTCTTCTTCTCGCAATTTTCACCCCAAATCACAAATTAGATGATAAAATTAAGAATATAATCATGGGATTTAACCAAAACCAAGTGGGAATTACTTACCCAGATCAACTCTGCAAAAATCCCTTCAAGAATCGCCTAATCCCGTGATCTCTAGCTCAAAATATAAAAAATGGGCTCAAACCCTCGATTTTGGAATTAATACTGCCTGCCCAGATTTTCTTCATCGTGAATGCGACCGTCCTCTCGCGTTCGCGTAGACCAACCTGGCTGCCTCTCAGCTTTACTCATTGTGAACGCGTCCACTCTTCGCGAACGCAATACTCCACCAACTCTGCCCTTCGCGAACGCGATCAACACCTTGCGAACGCGTAGATCAAAAGGTTGGGGTCCCCAGCTACCTCACTCCTCTTCGCGAACGCAACCCTACTCCCGTGTTCGCAATGCACTCACAGACTACACCTTCGCGTTCCCGTCCTCTTCTTCGCGAACACGTAGAATAAATTCCCCTCAGCTCACAAATACTCTTCACGAACGCGAGGCTCCTCTTGCGAACGCGTAAGAGGAAACCAGAAGCATACAATAGCAGATAACAGCTATCTCACCAAGGCCAAAATGATCCGTTAACCACCCGAAACTCACCTGAGGCCCTCGGGAGCTCAACCAAACATATCAACCAGTCATATAACCCCTTACGAACTTAGTCGAGCCTTCGAACCACTCAAAACCACATCAAAACACCAAATTACACCCGGATTCAAGCCTAAGAACTTCTAAACTTCTGAATTCCGCAAACGATGTTGAAACCTATCAAACCACGTCCGATTGACCTAAACTTTTACACACACGTCAAAAATGACGCAATGAACCTACTCCAACTTCCGAAAAATCTATTCCGACCCTGATATCAAAATTTACACTGCCGACCAAAATCGCCAAATTTCCAACTTTCGCCAATTCAAGCCTAATTCTACTACGGACATACAAATCACATTACGGATGCGCTCCTAAGTCCAAAATAACCTAACGGAGCTAATGGAACCATAAAAATTAAAATCTGAGGTCGTTTACACACAAGTAAACATCTGGTTGACTTTTCCAACTTAAGCTTCTAATTAAGAGAAAAAGTTTCTCAATTCAATCTGAAATCACTTTGGACCCGAACCAACCAACCTGGTAAGATATAATACAGCTGTAAAGCACAAATAAGCATAAATGGGGAAAACAGGGCTATAACTCTCGAAACGACCGTCCGGGTCGTTACATCCCCCCTCTTAAACAAACGTTCATCCTCGAACGGGTCTAGAAACATACCTGGAGTCTCAAATAGGTGAGGATATCTGCTCCACATCTCCCGCTCAGTCTCCCAAGTGGCCTCCTCCACAGGCTGACCTCTCCACTGCACCTTCACTGAATCTATCTCCTTTGACCTCAACTTCCAAACTTTCCGCTCCAAAATGGCCACCGGCTCCACATCATAAGTCATATCGCCATCCAACTGAACCGTGCTGAAATCTAAAACATGGGACGGATCGCCAATATTTTTCCGGAGCGTAGAAATAGGAAATACTGGGTGCACACTCGACAAGCTAGGTGGAAAGGCAAGCTTGTAATCCACCTACCCTATCCTCTGAAGTATCTCAAAAGGCCCAATGAAACGGGGGCTCAACTTTACCCTCTTCCCAAACCTCATAACACCCTTCATGGATGATACTTTCAGCATAACCTTCTCCCCGACCATGAAAGACAAATCACGGACCTTCCGGTCCACATAGCTCTTCTGCCTAGACTGCGCTGTGCGAAGCCACTCCTGAATCAATTTCACCTTGTCAAATGCATCCTGGACCAAGTCTGTACCCCAGAGCCTAGCCTCACCCGGCTCAAACCATCCTACCGGAGATCTACCTGCCTCCCATATAAAGCCTCGTATGGAGCCATCTGAATGCTCGACCGATAACTGTTGTTATATGCAAACTCCGCGAGCGGCAGAAACTGGTCCCATGAATCCCCAAAATCAATGACACAAGCGCGTAATATATCCTCCAATATATGGATAGTACGCCCGGACTGTCCGTCCGTCTAAGGGTGAAAGGCTATGTTCAACTCAACCTAAGTACCCAACTCTCGTTGCACGGCCCTCCTGCATCAGAACACATCCAATACCTATCTACGAGGCATCACAATACACTGTGTAAGAACCGGAAGCTGATGGCAGAACTAGAGCTGGAGTCGTGGTCAAAGCAGTCTTGAGCTTTTGAAAGCTCTCCTCTCACTCATCTGACCACCTGAATGGAGCACCCTTTTGGGTCAATTTGGTCAAGGGCGATGCAATAGACGAAAAACCCTCCACAAAACGACGGTAATAGCCTGCCAAACCAAGAAAGCTCCTAATCTCCGTGGCTGAGGACGGTCTAGACCAACTCTACACCGCTTCTATCTTCTTCGGATCCACCTGAATACCCTTAATGGACACCATGTGCCCCTAGAACTCCATTGAACCGAGCCAAAACTCATACTTCGAGAACATTACATAAAGTTTCTCCTCCCTCAATCTCTATAACACAATCCTTATATGTTGGGCATGCTCCTTCTCGCTACGAGAGTACACCAGGATGTCCTTAATGAATACAATAACGAATGAGTCCAAATAGGGCTGAAACACACCGTTCATCAAATGCATGAATGTTGTTGGGGTATTGGTCAGCCCAAAAGACATCACATGGAACTCATAATGGCTATCTCGGGTTCTGAAAGTTGTCTTAAGAATATCTGAATCCCGAATCTTCAACTGGTGATACCCTAACCTCAAATCAATCTTGGAGAACACCATCGCTCCCTGAAGTTGGTCAAATAGATCATCAATACGTGGCAAAGGATACTTGTTCTTGACTGTGACCTTGTTCAACTATGTTCAATGCACATCCTCATAGAACTATCATTCTTCTTCACAAATAGAACTGGTGCACCCCAAGGTGACACGCTAAGTCGAATAAACCCCTTATCAAGGAGTTCCTGAAGATGCTCCTTCAACTCCTTTAACTCTGCCGGTGCTATACGATACAGTGGAATAGAAATGGACTGAGTGCCCAGCACCAAGTCAATACTGAAGTCAATATCCCTATCAGGCGGCATGCCCGGCAAGTCTGCAAGAAACATATCCGAAAAATCACGTACCACCGGAACATAATCAATGGCAGGAGTCTCTGCACTCACATCCTTCACAAAAGCCAAATAGGATAGACAAGCCTTCTCAACAATCCGCTGAGCCTTCAAGTATGAAATCACTCTACTAGGTACATAGTCTATAGAACTGCTCCACTCAACCCTTGGCAACCCCGGCATCGCCAACGTCACAGTCTTAACGTGAAAATCTAGAACAACATGACATTGAGACACCCAATCCATACCCAATATCACATCAAAATCAACCATTTGAGCATCAAAAGGTCCACTCGGGTATCCATACCTCCAATAGTCACCACACACAACTGATATATGCGGTCCACCGTAATAGTATCACACACAGGAGTAGATACATGAACAGATTAAACTAAAGACTCACGGGGCATATCCAGAAAATGAGTGAAATACGAGGAAACATATGAATAAATGGAACAAGAGTCAAATAATACAGAGGCATCTCTGTGGAAAACTAAGACAATACCTATAATCACAGCATCTGAAGCAATGGCATATGGTCTGGCAGGGAGGGCATAGAAACGGTCCTGGCCACCCCCTGATCTGCCTCCCCCTCTCAGCCGACCCCTCGCTGACTGAGCTCCACCACTAGCTGGCTGGGCGGGTGGTGGATGAACTAGTGCTGATGACATAGATTGGCTCCTCTGCGGAGCATGACCTCCCACTATACGGGGACACTCTCTCCTCATGTGAAAAACTCCCCACACTCATAGAAACTCTCACCATCTAGATGCAACCCCAAAAAATTGAAAAGTAGTGAACGAGACCCCATAAGTCCCCATAATATCTGTTGTACGGAGTATCCTCTGACACTTTTCCAACAAATCCTGTGCATCCTCTCCCTCTGCACTACTAAAAAGTGGAGGCTGGAGTCTCCCAAACCTCTCCAACCTATGTTGATCATCCTCAGGCATAACAGGAACCACATAGTCATGTGCAGCTGCAACCGGCTGGGTTGGTGGTGCCCATGTTGTCCGGAGTCCCTGTACAACCTACTCAGGTGTGCGGGCAACAGGAGTCTGAGTTCCTCCCCCGGCTTGAGAAGGGGTTGAGTCCGTCTAAGCAGAGACTGCCTGAGCAAGGCCGGTACACACGGTCGAAATCTGAGCCAAGGCCTCCTAAAGGTTAGGAATCACGATGGGCACAAGTGGTGCATGAGATGGTCCCGCTGGAGCATCCATAACTAGGACCTAGTCTTGATTTGGGGAAACTGGTGGATCTGTAGGTACTGCCCCAACTGTTGTGCGGGCTGCACCTCTTCCCCTACCGCGACCTCGGCCTCTCGCGACCTTGGCTGGTGGTACTGGCGGCTGGCCCTCCTGTACGGTTGTATGAGTCCTCACCATCTGTGAGAGAATGAAACAACAGAAGTTTAGTTACCAAAATCAACATATTCGCACGACAAGAATTCAAGAATGGGGAGTTTTCCTAAAGGTTTGTCGCCTCTCGCAGATAAGTACAGACGTCTCAATAACGATCTGCAAGACTCTACTAAACCTGTTCATGACATGTGAGACCTATGTAACCTAGGCTCTGATACCAACTTGTCACGACCCAAAACCTAACATGTCGTGATGGCGCCTATCGTGGAACTAGGCAAGCATACATTCTCAATATGATTTCATTACATATAACAGAAGTGAGATAAAACGGTTTTAACAGAAGGTTTACATAACCACGGGGTAAAGACCCAAAACTCAAGTGCGGAATAATAGCCCGACATCAGGGTATCACTAAGTCATGAGCATCTAACAACAATCTAGAAATAGAATCTACTACATTTGTGTCAAATGCCAAAAAACAAGAGAAATAAGATGATAAGAAGGAGGAACAAGGACTGCGAACGCCGACAGCTACCTCGTAAGTCTCCGAAAGTCCGCCCGCGCAGGAACTCAGCGACCGCTAGAACCGTCACACCTAGATCTGCATATGAAGTGCAAGGTGTAGCACGAGTACAACCAACTCAACAAGTAAAAAAATTAAATAAGGAACTGAGAAACACTGCGAGCTATGAAAATACAGTTCATTTCAAAACGTTTTCAGTAGAGGGTGAACATGCTTTAAAATTCCGGTAGTTTAAGTCAAATCAGTTCAAGCTCAAGTAAAACAATATGAAACTTCCATAAAGTTCACACCAACAACAGATAGCAACGAATTGCAATAATAAATAAGAGCAAGTACAGCCTCTCAAGGCAATAATCACTTAACTCATCGAAACAACTCACACTCTCAATAGGTACCTGCGCTCACTGGGGGTGTACAAACTCTGGAGGGGCTCCTACAGCTCAAGCGCTATATTGCTACGGCGTGTAGCCCGACCCAATACTGTTGCGGTGTGCAGCCTGATCCAAATACTATTGCGGCGTGCAGCCTCATCCAATATACCTCACATAGCTCACAGCTCGGCACTCAGGCGCTATCTCAGTCACTAGCCTCTCGGCCTCACAGAATATCACAATAAACAACCCAAACAGAGAATACAACAAGTATCAACAAGAAATGAGAGAGACATGAGATATAATACACAAATAAGACGATGACTAAGTACAAGACAACAATTAGCAGTCAGTTCAACAAATATACGACCGCTGCGGGTCCCAACAGGGATATCATATAGTCTAAGCATGGTTTCTAACATGAAAGGCGGTCAATTACTCAAAACAAGGTGATACATGTAATAACAATGGGCTCTTCGACTTCATAGTCTCCCGGGACATACCAAGTCTCAATCCCTCACGGTGAATGCTCACACGCCTGTCACCTAGCATGCGCGTCACCTCAAGATATTCACATCTTACAAATTCTCTGGGTTTCATACCCTCAAGACCAGATTTAAGATTGTTACTTACCTCAGCAGCGTAGAAATCCGACTCCGGAATGCCCCTTTCCTCTCGAATCGTCCTCCAAATGCCCTGAATCTAGCCATAAACAGTACAACACAATTAAAATAGGTTTAAGGGATCAATCCCACAAGAAAACTACTAAATTAGAACCAAAAATCCGAAATCGGCTCAAACCCGGGCCCCGGGCCCACGTCTCGAAATCCGACAAAAATTGCAAAACTCGAATGCTCATTCGCTCACGAGTATATCCATGTCAAATTTACTCGAATTCGATAACAAAATCCCATTTTAAACCCCAAAAATCTAACCCAAGAACACTTTATCTTCTTCCCCCAATTTTCACCCCAAATCACAAATTAAATGATAAAATTAAGGATATAATCATGGGATTTAACCAAAACCAAGTGAGAATTACTTACCCCAATAAACTTCGCAAAAAACCCTTCAAGAATCTCCCAATCCCGTGATCTCTAGCTCAAAATATGAAAAATGGGCTCAAACCCTCGATTTTGGAATTAATAATGTCTGCCCAGATTTTCTTCATCGCGAACGCGACATTCCTCACGCGTTCGCGTAGACCAACTTGGCTACCTCTCAGCTTTACTCATCACGAATGTGTCCCCCTCGTCACAAACGCGATACTCCACCAACTCTGACATTCGCGAACGCGACCAACACCTCGCGAGCGCGTAGAACAAAAGGCTGGGGTCCCCAGCTACCTCACTCCTCTTCGCGAACGCACCCCTACTCCCGCGTTCGCAATGCACTCATAGATTACACCTTCGCGTTCGCGTCCTCTTATTCCCGAATGCGTAGAACAAATTCCCCTCAGATCAATAATACTCTTCGCGAACGCGAGGCTCCTCTCGCGAACGCGTAAGAGGAAACCAGAAGCATACAGCAGCAGATAACAACTATCTCACCAAGGCCAAAAATGATCCGTTAACAACCCGAAACTCACCCAAGGCCCTCGGAACCTCAACCAAACATACCAAAAAGTCATATAACCCCCTACGAACTTAGTCGAACCACTCAAAAATACATCAAAACACCAAATTACACCTGGATTCAAGCCTAAGAACTTCGAAACTTTCGAATTCCGCAAACGACGCCGAAACCTGTCAAATCACGTCTGATTGACCTCAAATTTTACACACACGTAAAAAATAATGCCACGAACCTACTACAACTTCCGAAAATCCATTTCGACCCCGATATCAAAATTTACATTGCCGATCAAAATCGTCAAATTTCCAATTTTCGCTAATTCAGGCCTAATTCTACTACGGACCTTCGAATCACATTCTGGACTCACTCCTAACTCCAAAATCACCTAACGGAGCTAACGGAACCATCAAAATTCAAATCCGAGGTCGTTTACCCACAAGTTAGCATTCATTTGGCTTTTTCAACGTAAGCTTCTAATTAAGAGACTAAGTGTCTTAATTCATTCTAAATCCACTCCGGAGCCGAACCAACCAACCCGGTAAGATATAATACAGTTGTAAAGCACAAAAGAAGCAGAAATGGAAAAAACAAGGGTTATAACTCTCGAAACGATCGGTCGGGTCGTTATAGTACACGTACTCCCTCTTCGCTTCATATCTATTCTCCTCACTTCAAAAAGTCCACCGTAGCCACCAAAAATTGTTGCTACGGCGACTACCTTGATGAAAAAGAAAGAGAGATTTCAAGGAGAAGAGAGAGGATTAAGAATCTTGCTGCTAGAGAGAGAAGGAAGAGAGAGAGACCATAACTGGAGTATTTTCACGCGAATCAAAATTAGTCGAGCTAACAATGAATATCTTATGGGAAACCAAAAAAGAAGTGCAAATTGTAGATAATATATACTAAATAAACTATTTTACCCGACTTTACTTTATGTTGCTAATTATCAAATGTATTTTTTATTTATAAATTATATATATTCCCGCAAAGAAGACTCCTTCTAATTGCTTGTTACCTTTTAAAATTCGTGATCAACGTGCATCAATAATATGTTCTATTTAAAAATGAAAAAAAAGATATACAAATCACATGCAGATGAGATCAAAAAGTAATTGAACTAAACAACTGGTTGGTTTAAGCAACTTCGATAGTTGTTTAAAAAATTGTTTGAATCGCTTAAACAACTTGGTAGTTATTTAAACAAATAATTGATTTGCTTAAATAACTTTAACAGTTATTTAAATATTTAATTGAGTTGCTTAATAAACTGATTGAGTTATTTAAGAAACTTAGACCTCATTTGTTTGCACTTAATGGAGGTCTGAATCTTAATCATTCAGATCTCAGGCATTAAGGGTGTGTTTGGTATGACGAAAAATGTTTTCCGTGGAAAATGTTTTCTTGGAAAATAAGTAGTAATCTTATTCATTTTCCGATGTTTGGTATGCAAATCAAGGAAAATATTTTCTTAAGAGTATTCATAAATAATCTTGATACAATAAACATGAAGCCATAAACATTCGAACCAATAACTTTCCGAACCCACAAATTTCATAAACTTCTGAACCGCAAAACTTTCGAAACCGCAAAATTTCGAACCCGTTAACTTCGAAACACATAAACCTCCGAACTCATAACTTTGGAACTTGTAAACCGAAAGATGAAAAAAGTAAAACTAAAAATATATTAAAAAATATATTTTTTCCCGGGGGAGGGGGGAGGAAGGGCAGGGGTAGGGGTAGGGGGTAGGGGGTGCAAAAAAAAACAATTTTTTTTAAAATTACAAAAAAAGTAAAAAAAATTCTTGTGCGGGATTGGGG
>ML277844.1:415-24402 GCA_005239495.1 Nicotiana undulata
TCTGGTCGTCCGTCCGCTGGTAGATACTGATCGCGGTGTCACTCCATACGGTGAGTTGTCTTCTTGGCGTCATCCTGACAGCACCTCTGGAGCCTTCTAGTTTCATTTTGCTCAGTCTTTTATTTCAGACTACGGCTTGTATTTTTGTATATATATTTCAGTTGCTGTATCTATGTAGCCGCCTGTTGACACTGTGACACTAGTCCTGGCACACACTTGTTGTATTTATGTTTGGGTTCGGGGTTGTATATATTTGGCCTAGCTGTGGCTCATCTTGTATCTACGGCCTTACCTCATATCGTTGTTATATTCTGCATTGTAATTGTTATAAATTGTAAATAACTAGAATATCGAGTTCTGGGGTAGTATCTCCTGAGGACTTATATGTTGGCTTGCCTAACCTCACCGTTAGGTTCCATCACGACCTGAACCGGGTTTTGGGTCGTGACATTATGAGCATGAGTGCAGTAAACAGGTAATTGGCAAAAAATTAGAATCACAAGGGTAGTCATGATATAGGCAAAAGAAATGAATAGTCAGAAACCCTAACAAGTACGGTAGAGTAAAATCACAGAAAGAATCAGGGACTACTCATGGGAAACACACACACATACGAATTGAAAGAACAAATCAATATAGACATGCTTAGGATTATAATAAAGTGTTAAAACTATAGTTTTAACATAATAAATCGCGATAAAAAGTGATATTTAACAAAAAACCATTTAAGCATATGAAAAAATCACAGGACAACACTTAAATTTCGAGAAAATCATTTTTGAAAAAAACGTTTTAGAAAACCCTAGTTGGAAGTGACGAACCGTTTAGGCAAAAATAGAAAACCTTTAAAGAAAACCTCATAATAACTTGTAATAAGCACAAATCTAGGGTAGATCTAAAATATTTGGAATTTTTAACATTAGGGTTTTACAAAAAGCCTCAGAGAAGATGAGAAAAACCTCAAACAGCACTGGCTCGAGCCTTAGGGGTCATAAACCCTACTCGAAATCAAGCTTTGGAGGCTTGAAATAGACAGGAACACCCTGAGTGTGAGTAGGCAGGTCCTCGCCCTTTGAGGGCCTTAGGGATGACTACACCGGCATAAGAGAGCTATGAGAAACAGGGGTGATGAAGGCTTCAAGGTCTCCGGCGAGGGGTGGACGGAGAAGATGAAGGGAGCCATCAGAACTGAAGAGACAGAAGTCTCTAGAGAGACTAGAGAGAGAGATGAGAGTAGATAGATGTGAGTCGGTGAGAATGAGAGGGGTTGGGGGGTTAGTTTGAATTAATTAAGGAAATAGAAATCTGGGTCGTTGATCTAATTTGATCAATGGCTCATATTGGTTTGGGGTTTGGTCGGGTATGGAATTGGTTTGGGCTGGGTATTTAATCTGATGGGTTGGGTTTTAAATTAGGCTAGATTTTAAATGAAATGGGGCTACCAGTTAAATACCCATAAAATCAAATAAATAATTACTAAAATAGCGAATAATTATGTAAAAACTGAAATTAATGCCACGTAGACGAACATTAAGGTAATTAGCTAATATTAAAACACAAAAAATGACTGATTATCGAATTAAAATAGCATGAATGCGCAATTAGGCCATAGTTGCAAAATTTGTATAATTATAGTTAAATAGTGCCTAATTGGTTAATTTGTGAAATAATTAAACCTAATAAAATTAAATATGATTAAACATTTCATATTTAGTTGGGAAACATTTTGAAATTATTTATAATATAATTTATGAATAATTACTGAATACAGAAATACTACATAAATAGGGAACTAAGCTGATAAAAATACAAAAAATTGTGGAAAAATACCACTCACATTAAAAATGATTTTGAAAGTGATATGTAACTTTGAAAATACTTTTGAGTTAAAATTGGGTATCAACAGCTTCCCCTCTTTAACCGGGAAGGAAGAAAGAGTTGTCGGGTAAAGATATGATGGCCAATATTTGACCGTGGGGAAATAGTTTTGGAGGTTTAGGTCGCACCCTGGATTATGAGCTGCCTACATATCCTTGGTTTTACAAGAATCAGGTCGTATGTTGTTCAGGATTCATCGGTGAAGTATACCGGTGAAGTCTTACAAGGACGGACGCAAGGTGCAAGGGGAGGTGAACAAGATGGCTTACGGGGTATTTTTGAGAATAGGAGCGGTCCGCTCCTGCCTGGTTGGCTGTTCCTAGCTAGATTCCCTGCAAATGAATGACAATCATATATCGTGCGTAATTTAAACGTGATGCAAATTCCCATTGGACTATGAATGATGTCTTTGGACGGTTGAGGATGACGTCCTTAGACCATGATGCCCTGGGCCATGAATCGCTTGATGCGGGATTCGCAGGCTATAAAATGATGTTCTTGGGCCATGAGGATGGTGCCTCCGAACCATGGTACCTTTGAATAATGATATGAAAAATGATAAAAGAGATCCTCAACATGAAATAATGTTCTCGGGCCATGAATATGGTGCCTCTAAATGATGACACCCTTGGACAGGTTGGCGATATTTCAGCCCATGAGAAATGCAATAGTATGATGCTAACAAGACAGAGCTTAGTCTTGCGAATTAGAAGGGAAGAGCTTAGCCCAAAAGGGAGCAAAGTAAATGGTGACACAAACGGTAATTGCTTTGAAAAGTAAATGGGAGGAAGCGTTTAGCCTCAGAAGACACGATGGTAGCCTTATGCAATGCAAAATGCAGATGGAGGTAGTGTTTAACCTCAGGAGGCAGAATGGTAGCCTTATGCAAGAGATAAATGCAGATGTAGATGGAGACAGCGTTTAGTCCCGGAAGGCAGAATGGTAGCCTCATGCATGAAATAAATGCAGATGCAGAAAGAGACACCATTTAGTCTCGAAAGGCATAATGGTAGCCTTATGCAAGATATAAATGCATATGGAGACATCGTTTAGTCTCGAAAGGCAGAAAGGTAGCCTTATGCAGGAGATAAAATGAAGATGGAGGTAGCGTTTAACCTCGGTAGGCAGAAAGGTAGACTTATGCAGGAGATAAAATGCAGATGGAGGTAAAGTTTAACCTCGGAAGGCAGAAAGGTAACCTTATGCAGATGGAGACAACGTTTAGTCTCGAAAGGCTGAAAGGTAGCCTTATGCAGGAGATAAAATGGAGATGGAGGTAGAGTTTAACCTCGAAAGGCAGAAAAGTAGCCTTATGTAGGAGATAAAATGCAGATAGAGGTAGCGTTTAACCTCGGAAGGTAGAAAGGTAGCCTTATGCAATGCAGATGCAGAAAATAAATGCAGATAAGAGTTCTTAGCTGGTGATAAATTGCAGCAATATGATTGTTGTGAGTATTGCGATAAGTGGAGTGCCGTTTGTGATGATAATAAATGTCGGCATATACAACGAGCGTGAGAAGTGAGTCTTTAAGCAATGTGTGTTCTTCGGGAGGATAATATGTTTTGGGGCCTTTGCGATCTTTTTGCCTGCATCCAAAGAAAAATCGTGAGTTCTGTAAGGGGAAAGGTTAGTTCGCGTTCCCGCTAGATGTACTTGATTTGCCCACTTGATCGTGATGATATTGTCTGTATCACTGGGGTAGCGTTTGCTAAACAAGTTGTTTCAAAAAATAAATATGCATGATTTCGTAAAGATATAATATAAGCATATAATCTAAAAAATAGTTTTTTAGATGAACTGACGACCGGGACGCGGTTCAAGATGTTGCAACCTCTCTTGTCACGGAATTTTGAGGGTCCTCCTCAAAATTGTACCCCAGTTTGATGGGTGAATACTTTTGGCTGATGCTCGTGCGGCGATTGGCTGAACTTGCTTCAGAATTTTGAGGGTCCTCCTCAAAATGCTTCAGAAAAATGAAATTTTATTAAATTGTGACCGAACCCATAGGGCTGCCTTCATATCCCTTCTTAAATGGGAATCAGTTCAGGCGTAGTTCAATTTACATTGTTGACAAAAGCATAAAGAGTTACACATAGTAGCGTTTGACTGCATTTGAATTGATTGGTTTTGGCCAAACTTCTCCGTCCATTTCTGCAAATATGAGTGCTCCTCCTGTCAGTACTCTATGAACCATGTACGGACCCTTCCACTTGGGAGAGAACTTCCCTTTGGCTTCATCTTTATGTGGAAATATTTTCTTTAGCACCAGCTTCCCTGGTGTGAATCGTCTTGGCTTGACTTTCTTGTTGAAGGCTCTAGTCATTCTGTTATGATATAGTTGACCATGACAAAATGCGTTCATTCATTTTTCGTCAATGAGGGCTAGTTTCTCATAATGATTCCTTACCCATTCCGCGGCGCTGAGCTCAGCTACTTGTATAATTATTAGAGATGGAATCTCAACCTCGGCAGGAATCCCGACCTCTGTACCATAAACTAGCATGTAGGGGGTTGTGCGGACTGTGGTGCGATATCCCAGTAAGGCGAATGATAACTTCTCATGCCATTTCTTGTGCCTTTTATCATCTTCCTTAATATCTTCTTGATGTTTTTGTTAGCGGCTTCTACAACCCCATTCATCTGAGGTCTGTAAGCTGTGGAGTTCTTGTGTTTGATCTTGAATGTTTCACACATGGCTTTCATCAAGTCACTGTTGAGATTAAAACCATTATCGGTGATGATTGACTCTAGAACTCCGATCCGACAAATAACACGATCGCAGACAAAGCCGGCCACGACCTTCTTGGTAACTGCTTTGTAGGAGGCTGCTTTGACGCATTTAGTAAAGTAATCAATGGCAACTAGAATAAACCTGTGTCTGTTAGAGGCGGCAGGCTCGATAGGTCCAATGACGTCCATGCCCCAGGCGGCGAACCGCCATGGTGAACTTGTTGTGTTAAGTTCACTCGGAGACACCTTTATCATATCTCCATGTATCTGACAGCGGTGGCATTTCCGGACGTACTGGATGCAATTTGTTTCCATGATCATCCAGAAGTAACCCACTCGGAGTATCTTCTTCGCTAATACAAACCCGTTCATATGTGGACTGCAGGTCCCGACATGAATTTCTTCCAATAGTTTTGACGCTTCCTTTGCGTCGACGTACCTTAATAACCCCAAATCAGGAGTCCTCCTATACAGGATTCTTCCACTGTGAAAGAAATTGTTAGACAATATCCGAAGTGTGCGCTTTGAGTGGCGTTTGCAAGCTCTGGGTATTCTCCTTTTGCCAAATATTCCTTGATGTCATGAAACCAAGGATTTCTGTCTGCTTCTTCTTCAACATGGGCACAGTAGGCCGGCTGGCTGTGAATTTTCACTGGAATGGGGTCAATGAAAGTTTTGTCTGGATGCTGAATCATAGATGACAAGGTAGCCAGAGCATCGACGAACTCGTTCTGGATTCTGGGGACATGCCAGAACTCTATCTTTGTGAACCTTTTTCTCAACTCCTGAACGTGATGTAGATAGGGTAGTATCTTGGAAATTTTGGTTGCCCATTCTCATTTTACCTGATGTACCAATAGATCTGAGTCATCAATCTTTAACAACTCCTTGACGTTCATGTCAATGGCCATGTTGAGCCCTAAGATACAGGCCTCATATTCAGCCATGTTGTTGGTGCAAGGAAACCTGAGTTTGGCGGATGCTGGATAATGCTGGCTTGTTTCCGATATTAAGATTGTTCCGATACCGACTCCTTTGAAGTTTTCTACGCCATCAAAGAACATCCTCCAACCTTCGTAGGATTATGCAATGTCTTCTCCTACGAAGGATACTTCTTCATCAAGAAAATACATTTTCAGGGGTTCGTATTCTCCGTCCACTGGATTCTCAGCAAGATGGTCTGCTAACACTTGTCCCTTGACCGCTTTTTGAGTCACATAAATAATGTCGAACTCACTCAACAGGATCTGCCACTTGGCTAGCTTTTCAGTGGGCATGGGTTTTTGAAAGATGTACTTCAATGGATCCATCCTTGATATGAGATATGTTGTGTAGGCATAGAAGTAGTGCCTTAGCTTCTGAGCGACCCAAGTCAAAGCGTAGCAAGTGCGTTCCAATAAACAATACCGGGCCTCGTACGGAGTGAACTTCTTGCTGAGATAGTAAATAACTTGATCTTTCCTTCCTGTTTCGTCATGTTGCCCCAGAACGCAATCGAAAGCTCCATCTAGTACGGCAAGGTAGAGTATCAGGGGTCTACCTAGCTCAAGTGGTACCAAGGCCGGTGGTGTGGATAGATACTCCTTGATTCTGTCGAAAGCTTTTTGACAATCCTCGGTCCACTTAGTAGCAGCGTCCTTCCTTAGCATTTTGAAGATTGGCTCACAGATGACTGTAGACTGTGATATGAATTGGCTGATGTAATTGAGTCTTCCCAAGAAGCTCATAACATCTTTATTGTTCTTTTGTGGTGGTAGCTCTTGAATGGATTTGACCTTTGACGGATCCAATTCAATTACATAGCGGCTCACAATAAATCCCAGCAACTTTCGAGTAGGAACCCCAAATGCACACTTTGCGGGGTTCAGCTTCAAATTATATTTTCTCAAGCTGTTGGAGAACTTCCTTAAATCTTCCATGTGATCAGCAGCTTTCTTTGATTTGATAATGACGTCGTCCACATACACCTCGATCTCTTTGTGAATCATGTCATGGAATATGGTAGTCATGTCCCTCATGTAGGTGGCCCCTTCATTCTTTAAACCGAACGACATCATCTTGTAACAGTACACTCCCCAGGGCGTGATGAATGTCGTTTTCTCAGCATCTTCCTCATCCATCCAAATTTTATGATAACCGGCAAAGCAATCTACGAAGGACTGTAGCTCATCTTTGGTGCAGTTGTCAATTAAAATGTGTATGTTTGGCAGGGGGAAATCATCTTTCGGACTGGCTCGGTTGAGATCCCGATAGTCGACACAGACTCTGACCTTACCGTCTTTCTTTGGCACAGGTACGATGTTGGCTAACCATGTTGGGTACTCAACTACTCAGAGAACTTTGGCGTTGATCTACTTGGTAACTTCTTCTTTGATTTTCAAGCTCATGTCATGTTTGAACTTTCTGAGCTTTTGCTTTACCGGTGGGCACGCCGGATTGGTCGGCAGTTTTTGAGCCACAATGGACGTACTTAGACCAGTCATGTCATCATACGACTAAGAGATATGTCCTCATACTTCCTTAGGAACTATGTATACTCTTTCTTCTCTGACGGTGACAAATGGATACTGATGCGTGTTTCCTTGACGTTTTCTGAATCTCCCAGGTTGACAGTCTCAGTCTCATCCATGTTGGACTTAGGTCTATTTTCGAAGTATTCCACCTCTTTAACAATTTCGTCGGGTATATCGTTTTCGTCTGAATCAATGTCTGTTTGTTGCGTCGTCTCATTTCACGTCACAATCACCGGTTCATCAAGTAAAGTAATAGTAATGCCGTATAGATAAAGTAATGAGAGAAAACAGTAACAATGAATATTGGATTCATAAAGAAATTGAAAATGCTTTGATAAATTGAATAACTTGTTTTGAACATTGAAGATCTTATTGCGGGAATTGAAAAATGCAGAGAAGGGAAAATTGTTTAGTAAATAAAACAGTAAATAATGCTTGTTTTTAGCCTTGCTACCCCGAGGCTCGGCGGGCTATGGTGTTCCTGATAGACCAGTTCTTGAGATATGCTCCCTCGATTACTGCTTGTACGGAAGGGCCTTCCTCCCCCTCCTCCTCGAGAACAACACAGCAATCCATGTCCTCATGTTCTAGAAATAAATTTCTCATTGCCGCCTGTGCTTCCTCTTCGTCTGACCCATAGATGATGTCAGTCTGCTTGAAGGTCTACTCTAGATGAGTTATTGGCTGCTCCAAAGGGTAGTAGGGATTGTGCCACGGTGGTGACCAATCGTTGAATTCTTCCCATGTATACTCATACCCCAGACCGACAGTAGTACCATGCTTCTTGAGTTTTATGGGCTTTGTGATCCCTTAGAGGTTTTTACCGAGACCTTTTCCTGGCTCGTATCCTCCCCAGTTCAGGATGCTCTCGATTTTGCTATCCCACCATTTGTCTTTGTCAATGGAATTGACTCGCTCAATATGGTGATAAGTTCCTCCGCCCAGTTTTCTCTTCCCATCAATCACAGGGATAGTACTGTAGATAGGGTTGCTACCATCGTCGTGGATGATTACCTCTTGGTGATTCCATTCGAATTTCACCGCCTGATGTAGTGTTGATGCGACATCCCCAGCAACATGGATCCACGGTCGCCCTAACAGCAAGTTGTAAGATGCCGGTACGTCTATTACTTGAAAGTCTACTTCGAACCAGGTTGGTCCCATCTGTAAGCATAGACTGATTTTTCCCCATGGTAGCTCTTTGAGACCCTTCGAAAGCTTTCACGTTGATTGCTCCCTCTATTATCTCGTGTAGCCCTTTACCCAATTTCTTGAGTGTTATCAACGGACACATGTTAAGACTAGACCTCCATCGATCAAGATCCTCGTGATGAAATGATCTTCGCATTGCACGATGATGTGCAATGCTTTGTTATGTCTCAATCCATCAGGTGGAAACTCGTCTTCATGAAAAGTAATTTTGTGACTTTCCAGTACCTGGCCCACCATGTTGGCCATTTCTCCGCTGGTGATGTTGTTCAGCACGTATGCTTCGCTCAACACTTTTAGCAAAGCATTTCTGTGCATCTCAGAATTCTGCAGCAAAGAGAGAATAAATATATGTGTTGGTGTCTTGTTCAGTTTGTCGATGGTCGAATACTCCTTAGCCTGTATTTTTCTCCAAATATCATCAAAACCTGTTTCAATGAGGGGAGGGCGGTTGACAGCTTGCTTGTTTGACTCGGCCAGATGTTCAGGGGTATAGACTCTACCAATTCTCGTCATACCCTGTGCTGTGATGGCTTCCTCAGGCCTATTTTTACCTTTCCTTCTTGCCTCGACTGTATAATCCCAAGGGATAGCATCTGAATAGAAAGCTGGTGTGGTTGACATTGCTACTGGAATTGGAAAGATCATTCTTACTTCAACTGGAGTGTATGTTAGAGGTGGCATGGCTGCAACCTCGAGTGGTGCTGGTGCGTTTGCTGGAGATACAAACTCAACTTCAATTGGCACTAGCGCCTTCGCCTTTGCAAGCGGTGCTGCTACAAACTCAAATGGGATAGACATATTCACCTCGACATTTTCAGATGGATGTATCTGGACTATGATCGGGTTGAGAGTGACTCCAGGTTTCTTTGGGTCATCGCCTTCTGCGATCAATCCGATTAACCCACCGGGATCCCAATCATCATCTACTTCAATCATATGGATACCTCCACCCTTATGGTCTGGTAAAGGGTTATTGCGGACATTCGGTGCGGGATGTTTCGCCATAATAATCTTGTTATCAATGAGGGTCTGTATCTTATCTTTCAGAGAGCGGCGTTCTTCGATGTTGTGTCCTTTCATGCCAGAATGGTATGCACAGGATTTGGTTGGGTTAACCCACTGAGAAGGGTTCTCAGTGGCGGCAGCAGGTATAGGTGCAACGTAACCAGCATCTTTGAGTTTTTCATACAACTGGTCGATGGGCTCGGCTATGGCGGTATATTGTTCTGGAGGGCGGCGATCAAAGTTAGGGCGAGTCCTAGGGAAGTTTTGGCGGGTAGGGGGTGATTGATAGTGAGGTGGCTTGGAATTATAGGTGTTGTAGACGGGAGTGGGTTGTGAATATCTATGTGGGGTAGGTTGATATGTGGGTGGCGGAGATTGGTATGAAGGTGAAGGTGCTTGGTAGGGAGGTGAGGGTGCTTGGTAGTTCGGGGTTGGCTGATATGTGAAGGGAGGTGTTAGGTAGACTTGGTATTTGGGTGGGGATTTGTCTTATTGTGCAACCATTACGGCTCCCACGTCTCTCTTCTTAGACACACCGCCGGACTGTAAAGCCTTGTTAGTGGCTTGCAAAGCTTCAAAATTTGTAACCATACCGCTCTTGATACCTTCTTCAATTCGCTCTCCCAATTTGATAATTTCGGAGAACTTGTGGCCTTCAACCATCATTAGTCGTTCATAATATTGCGGGTCCTGAGCTCGGACGAATAACTTGTTCATCTCTTCTTCCTCTAAAGCAGGTCTGACTTTAGCAGCTTCCGACCTCCAACGAGTAGCATACTCGCGAAAGGTTTCTGTGGGTTTCTTCTTCAAGTTTTGGATGTAGAACACATCTGGTGCGTTCTCTGTATCCATGAAGTCTGTTGCCATGCTTACCTAGTTCGATCATTTCTTAGGGTCTTGGCTGATATACCAAGACAGTGCGTCTCCCTTCAGACTCCTCATGAACATTTTCATGCAGATCCTTTCGTCTTTTCCTACGCCAACCAATTTATCACAGTAGGTCTTCAGATGGATCCTCGGATCACCAGTGCCATCAAACATTCCGAACTTTGGAGGTTTGTACCCCTTGGGTAGTTCGACATCAGGTTGTATGCAGAGATCTTCATAGTTCAAACCTTCAATTCCCTTGACTCCCTCGACACCCTGAACTTGGATAGTCAGCTTTCTAAGTTCCTCAGCCAGATTCTTGATAAACGAGTCCTTCTCATCAGATTCGGAGGTATGTGAGATAGGCGGAATGGAGTGAGTCACAGTTTCCACGTAGATGGGTTTGTTGTAAGCATGGAAGTGGTCCTTCGTGGGGTTTTGAGGTTCGTGGATGGATGGTGGAGTGTTGTTGTGGCAAGCGTTGCATAGTGTAGGGAGAGTTTTGTTATGGTGAGGTGCGGGGTGATTTGGTTGTTTTGGGATATTCTGTGGTGGTGTAGGGTTGACATCAGGGATGTTGAGGGAAAATGACAAGTTGGCCAGATTCCGGACCTGGTCAAGCTCTTCTTGAAACTTCAACAATTTCTATTCCAATAGTGACATGTTCTCATGCAAAACCTGAATACCCCGGCCTTCCGTAGTCTCAACCTGTTCAATCGTATTGTCTTTCCTGATACCGCTGGATTTTGCCATCTTACCTTTGCCCTTATTTCTACCTTTGGGAGGACTTAGAGGAGGAGTAGGTGGAGGCCCTTTGGATCTTGTGCGGTAGAAGGATGATGCCAGAATGCACGAACTAACCTTTGGAGAAGGGGATAATAACAAAAAGAGAAACAAAACAAAAGGTAACCGAGTTAGTGAGGATTATGAAAAAATTGTAGAAATTAAACATGTAATGCAAAAATGTAAAGCGTATCCTAAGTTGGGGACCTCTTTGTGCTCGAGGTAGGCCTAGCGACAAATTGATTCGGAGAACTTAAAATGCTAAACGCCTCATTTTATTGATAAAAAATAGACAAATCTTTAAGAGGACTCTAAATATGCGAAAATAAAAGGCATTAATGGCCATAGGCCTTATTACATTAATGAAGAAAATAAGACACCCCTATCTACTTGGTCCTAGAAGGACCTTCCCCAGATTCGGCATTCTTGCTTTCCTCGATCATCTTTCCCAACTCGCGAAGTCCTAGCAGTAGGTAGGTTCTGGCTAAGTATCCCATTTCAACTCCCTAAGCCTTTTGGCAAGTCCCGATCCTTTTGATGAATTTCTCCTCTAGTTCAAATATACCTTGCTCCAAGTAACTCAACCTCTGGTTGGCGCTAATAGCCATGTCCTTCCATTCCTCGATCAACCTTTTGTTGGACTCATGTATCTTGTGGTGATCGTCCTCACATTCACGGATCCTTTTGCACAGTTGGTTGTACTTGACTTCTGCTTCAGCCTTTTAGTCTATGACCCGATGACCTCGATCGAACCCCGGCTCGATTTGACCACCCAGATCTTCTTCTAACCAACCAAGATAGAAAAGAGTGCAACTGGCGTGATACCTGTCTGGCTCGATGGTGTCTTTTTCGAGCCTAATCCTGCAGTGCCATAGGTGCTGAGCTTGGCACTTGTGAGGGCTATCATTATTTTGGAAGTCTGCTCGAAGATGGCTCATTTTCTCGATCCTAGGTATGACTTGCCTTCTACCTGCTTGCCTCATAATTTGTAGAGGGACGTAAGGGTATGTCCCCCTCAGACCAATCAGTATCATAAATGAAGCGTCTCGGGACCGAATGATGAACTCGTCTGTCGGAAACAACTCAAACATCCATTGAACCTGATCCTCGATTAAATTACCAAATAACTCAACCCATCCTTCGGCATTCTCTGGCTGAGCGAACATGTCGGGAATATAGTTCATTCGCTTTGGGTGATGAAAAGCGATATTGTCATCCCAAATCCTTCGATGGATGTCTTGTCGGTATTCGCTTTTTTGCAGAAGTTCTATGAGCTAGAGTTGGAGTAATATGTTGCAACCTTCAAAATGCCTTGCTCCTCGTTGACACATTTCTAGGGCCCGATACATATCTGCGATGATCATGGGCACAATACTGAAGCCCTGCCCGTCTATCCTTTCCATTAACGTCTTAGTTACCATGGCCAACCTATTATGGATTCTTTCCTTCTTCATTGGGAACACAATCAAACCCAAAAAACACACCATAAACACGAACACTCGGTGATGGATATATCCCATAAAGGTGATGGCGAACTCGTCTTGGTAGGTGCGTTACGATTTGCTGTGACCGTTTATTTCATATAAATAGTCGAAAGGGATGTATGAATCCTTCAGACACACCAATTCTTGATTCTTCTTCAAACCCATCTTTTGAGGAAACCCCTGCCCGTGCGGTTTTCAGGCATCAACAACCCCGGAGATTCCCAAGCCAGACCGGCCAATCCTCCTATCTCTTCTAATAAAGGTGTCATTTCAAAATTCTAAAAACGGAACGCGTACCTATCGCATTCCCAAAAAAAAATAGCGGCCTCTATCATCATTTTGTTTGAGATGGTAGATTCCCCAGGTGTTTTCTGACGAGAGTTTTGTCACTAGAGTGGAGGTCTTCCCACCAATTCAGCAGCCTAGGGTGAATATTGGTGACCATGCCGAATCTGGGGACTTCATGCCTCATTTTCTGCAAAACAGACAAGGTTAGGCCTTTTACCCCCACCAGACTCGACAATTTAACACCAATAATTAGCAGGAAGCATTTAGTTCTCCAAATAAATGCACAGAGCGTGAGGGTGTCCGTTTGGGTTCCAGGGAAACCCAGTGGACTTTGGACAAGGCTATCTTAAAGGCTATTATGCGGAAAACACGTTAACCTGGATAAGTTTGACCATGATGCATGCAACAGTATAACGAAGTAAGGTTTCTATGGGATTTTAGACTGGTACCCTTGAGCGGAAAACTCAAGGGGGAATGCACAGAACTGTCGACTGCACCGCTGATCGACTAGTTTTACCGAAAATACGCCTTTCCCAATTTAAGGGGTGATAATATAGGAAGAGCGCAACCACTCATTGTAAAGGTTGCTATAGTATTTTGTTTGGCACGAGTGGAGTATGAATATCGAGCATGATATGCAATAAATAAGCATTTAAACAGATAATCATGTATTTGCACGTTAAGGAAAGCGGTAAATACAGTAGTTATGATTGAAAGCAATTACAAAAAGGGAAACAAAGAGACATGCTAGTTATGTTCATGTAGAATAAATATTTGAAAGAAGTAAACAATTAACGGCATGTAATAGGGAAGAGGAAAGAGTGCAAACATTTAAACAAAATTAAAGGTCCAAATTCACGAAACAATTTGCAATGGTAAAAGCCTAGGTATATCCCCAGCAGAGTCTCCATTTTGTCGCGCCCCCCTTTTTCCCCTCTTAAGGCGGAGAGATCGGGTTTATGACATTTTGGACAACTCCTTTTGAAGGCTAAAAGGGTTTAAAGTAAGAGTCGCCACCTAACGGCTTTGTGGTGCGTTAGGGCACCTAGATTAGTTAACTCATAAGACTAGTTTGCATTATCAGAGATTGGCTAAGGGCTTGAGGTTATCCCAAGGGGAAGGTGTCGCGCACCCTTTTTATGTCGCACGGGTTAGGTACTGAGAGATTGGGTTTATGACATTTTGGGAAAACTCCTTAAAAGAAAGGGTTTAAGGAAGAGTCGCCACCTAACGATTTTTATGGTGCGTTAGGGCACCTAGAGTTGATGACTCATGAACTAGTTCGCGTTACCAGACATTGGGTAAGGGCTTGAAATTCTCTTAAGGGGAAGGTGTTAGGCACCCCTCAAGATCCACAACTGTGGGTCCCAGCCAATAAGTTTTGTGAATTTGGACGGTGAGCAAGTAACAAGTAAGGTTCATATAAGAGGGGATTTAAAGCAAGTATGAAAATCTTTAAAGGTTTTGGAAAATCATTAAATTAAACATTTGAAAAGAATTGTCCTAGGTTTAAAGTAATACGGATCACTTCAATGCAATACCCGGTATGTCACCTCGAAGAGGCGGCTACGCGTGGTATTAGCGCACTGGTCATCATATCTGTATTCTACCCTCCCCACCCCGTAAAGGTTAAAAATGCGTGTGTTTGTTACGAATGCTTATTGCGTTCCATTACCCGTCCCATCCTATAAGTCCTGCAGGGTGTTTAGGACTACTAATCCTACAAGGCAGGAACTAGGCTGAACCCTTAGGTTTAAAGGATAAAATACTAGGCGACATACAAAACAAGTAGGACTGCATATATGAGGGAACATATAACGACAAAGAAAGGCTCACAGATCCCTCCACACATAGACATGTAAATGGCACGTCCCAAACATGATTAAAGTCTCAAGACAGGAGTTCAAAATAGGGATTTAGTAAAATAGGTCGTAGGAATCTGGGTTAGAAAACATAATGAAGACAGAAAATTTAATTAAGACTGATATTTGATTTCAAAATATACAGTAGCTAAAGGCACCGGTAAAACTTAGAAATGTGCAGTGATTTAAAGCTTTCAGCAAACATAGATGAAAATCATTAAAGCATGGGTTTGAAGTAATTTTAAAAGATAAGGGGATTAAAATACAGTTGCTTAACATAGAGTAATAACTATTAGTTTACAGTGAACTTGTAGTAAAAGAAGTAGGGGAATGGTATCGAAATATAGTTACTTTATAAAATATAGAGCAAGGATTCGAAATGGCATGATTTTGAGCAGAGTGGGACATCTTTTGAAAACTCAGTAGATGGAAAACATAATAGAACAAGAATCAGTGAAAATCAGCAAAAGAAAATAGATGCACAACTTCGAGACTGTTAAAAATAGAGCAGGAATTTTAATAAAAGTAAAATGAACTTCAGTGAGGTAAAATAGGAGAGGGAACAACATGGTTCAAAATGTTCAAAGGGGCTGATTAAACTAGTAGAACATAATTGATTTGATTTAATGCGTATTAGGCCTAAAGTTTTGCCTAGGCGTCGTATACATTGCCTATTTATTTTAAAGAGTGAACATGCATATTTGGATTCTGATTTTAATAGATACATGTTTGCAAGAAATTGTTTCATGAAAATTAAACATGTTTTATGGGAGTATTAGATTATGTTAACTAGGCGTTCAAGTTCTGATAAATAAGAAATTCTAAGGGAAGGATATCTAATGCACAAAGTACAACCTTAAGACATGGTTTCTATATGTCATGCATGAGCAATACATTATGACAGCCTTTTGTTACTCGTTTAGTCATACTAAGAACATGGTGTCAGATGGCGTGAATATAATAGATATATTGAAATGAAAAACCTAAACATGATTTTTAATGCATGTACTAAGCATGATACTATTGCACACATAGGGAAATAAAGCCTAAGTCATGATTTCTACCCATACTACACTAAACATGCATAATTCCCTCCCATATTCACTATCCAGCCCCAATCGTTTGTTTACAAATTATTACAGACCATAGAAAATGAATTACAGTAATTGCAAAGAGAAAAATAAGAAGTTATTCTATAGAGATCCTTCAAACAGGACCAACCTTCCAGCCTCACCCCTTTCGAGCTTCACAGCCTCACATAGCCTGGGTGCGGCAAAGCTCCCAAAGGCCCTTGTGAGGGCCCTGGCCAATACCAGCACCCAGCAATTGCCGAAGTTGAGATAGGTGCAGTGTAGGATTACCTGCCTCAGTGTGTCAAAGTTCAGAGGGAACTCAAGGTCCCTAAGGAATGCCCACACTGAGGGGGTGGAACCTAAAGGTCTAATAGTAGTGTGAAGTACAGGAAGGAGAAGTTAAAAAGAGTTGAGTTAGAAAAGGAGTTTTGAAATAACATGGCTTTAAAGGATACTATAAAGCTCTTTTATGTAAAACTAGTTTGAAAAGGAAGCAGTAAAATGGTCACAACTCAGCAGGTATGCAGATTTCAAGAAGGCAAACACAAATAGGGGAAAGGGATCAGGGACAAGTAGTGGTAGCAATACATTTTCAGTAATTAGTCCTTAGAACAAAGTTACAGATTTTCACAGGATGTGATATGCCAAGAGTTTATCATATATTATAGATACAAATCTGAGAATACTAATTATTATAGGTGCATTAGAAGCCAGGCAATTGATAAAGAAAAATACATGAAGAGATGCTAAATATGCAGAAAGAAGAAGTAAAGAGTCACATAGGCCATAATGAATAATAGAGAGAAAAACAGGAATCATGCTAGGCTAGAAGAAGAAGAGAGATCATAGAAAGAGAGCAGACATACTAGTTACATGGTAGGCAATAGAACCATAAGTAAAAGCACAAAAGAAATAATAAGAATCTTAACCAGAATTGAAACATATTGTTTTAGGATGTCGTAAATGTCACGACCCAATTCTCCCTCTGTTGGGTACCGTGATGGCACCTAGTCTTAGGGAATATGTAAGCATAACGTTTCATTGAACAACAACAACAATAAAGGAAATATAACAGTCTCGATATGAAATCTTGACAGAATTTACAATTTTCCAAAACCCGGTAAATACAAGTCATAAGCTCTACGAATTCTTTCTACAAAATCTAAATACAACTGTCTAGAAATGAATAAGTACAGTTGGAGATAAACTGGAAGGTGACTCTGAAACCTACAAACGCAGCAGCAGGTTTACCTTGAGTCTCCTCATCAACAGTGATCCATGCAGCGACTAATGGTCAATACCTGGATCAGTGCAAACAAAAATGCACAGAAGAGTAGTATGAGCACACCACAGCGGTGCCCAGTAAGTATCAAGACTAACCTCGGTGAAGTAGTGACGAGGACTATTCAAGACCTCACTGGTCTAATAAGAAAAAAAGGCATAAGTATGAAGATAATGACAGAAACGTAATGTCTATCTAAAGATTTTTGCTGAAATAAATAGTAAGATAGAATAATACGGAAGAAAATTCAGCAAATACGATCTATGACAGCAAAGTAGAAATACACAAAGAGAACATAAGAAATGTCAAGCCAAAGTCGAAGTCACAACCCAATAAGCATTAACAACCTATCACTATATCAATTTCTTCATATCAGGCTTAAACCAATAAACTCAATAGAGCTGGTAAAAACGTCGAGTGAAAACATTTAAATCGGGAGTTTAGATTTGAAAGTTTTGAAAATATAATCATTTCGGAAATAAGAAAAACTTCTTTGAAACATAATTTCTCTGAATGTATATTTATATCTTTTTGAAGAGGAATCTTTAAAGCATAATTCCTTCAAAATACGTGGTGTTCATATATACTTTCCCAAATACTGCGTTTCCAAATATCATTTTTCCAAATATACTTTCCCAAATACTGTTTTTCCAAATATCATTTGTCAAAATATAGTTCCCCAAATATTGCTTTTTCAAATGTCATTTGTCAAATATACTTTCCCAAATGCTACTTTTTCAAATATCACTCTTCTGCAAGACAAATACTTTTCAAAATACATATATATACGTATATCTTTCAATCCAATCTCATCAATGATAACATCACCGAAACTCAGTCCGAAACTCAGAATTTTTCATGCAATGCAGTACAGGGGGAAAGCTCCCGGATCTCAGTCCGTAGTTCCAATTTAAATATGCAATACAGTACAGGGGGGAAGCTCCTGGATCTCAGTTTGTAGTCCCAATTTAAATATACGATGCAGTACAGGGGGAAAGCTCCCGGATCTCAGTCCATAGTCCCAATTTAAATATGTAATGCAGTACAGGGGGAAATCTCTCGGATCTCAGTCCGTAGTCCCAATTTAAATATGGGATGCAGTACAGGGGGAAAGCTCCCGGATCTCAGTCCGTAGTCCCAATTTAAATATGCAATGCAGCCACTGAGAAAAACAAGCAGGATGCGACAGAACAACATACAGTGCCACAACAGGCATAAAAACAACAAACAAAATGCAGGGTGCGATGAGCAATCAAATATAAGGAATTAAATCACAAGAATGATAAAACTCACTCATAAGAAATAGCCACTGAAAGGAATACCAAGCACAAGGAAAGTAGCATAACGATGAGAGAGCAAGGCAAATATGTCAACGATTCCATGCATCCAAATTCACAACCAAAGAAAACTAAATCATCCCGGCAAGGGAATCAGCTATAACCAATCTCACTTAGAATATTAACTTTACCGGATAAACTCAACTCGAACGAGTATTCAATAGGTAGGCAACCCTTAAGTAATATCACCAACATAGGAAATTACCCAATTAATCCTAAGTAGCACTTAAGGGAGGGGGATCCCGTAAATCACGATATACGACTCACGGGCATGCTTGACACCAAGGTATATATATTCCAATTACTGCTAAACAATTATTGGGCGAGATCATACGAATCTTAATCAAATAAAGAAACACCAAGCAATCAACTTCTAATTTAACAAGGAGAGACGAAGCTATAAATCAAGGATCGAGATATAACAATTTTCAATTCATACGTGGGGAATATAAGGACCTAAAATCCTAGAAGGGCAATCTAATTGCACATAAGTCCTAGTGTGCACTCGTCACCTTGCATACACTGACTACGATCAACAAATAAGACTCAATCCTAGGGGTAGTTCCCCCACACAAGGCTAGGCCAGATACTTACCTAAAAGACGACCACCGGAATACTCAAAAGTAGACTTCTCGGGCGGAAAGACCTCCGGACGGCTCAAAACCAACTAGAACAACTTCAAAATGCACATAACACGTATAAGGAATGGTTCCAACTAATAAAGTTTCAATCTTTACTAATTTATAAAAATCGACCCAAAAGTCGACCCCCAGGCCCGCACCTTGGAACCCGACAAATTTCACAAATTCCACTTACCCATTCCGATACGATTTCAACCATACCAAATTTATCCAAATCCGATGTCATTTGGTTATTCAAATCATGAATTTTCAATTTAGAAACTTTCTTTCAAAAACCCAAGTTTCTTCAACCAAAACACGAATTAAATGATAAAAATAAGAACTAATTCATGAAATATATTAAATTCTAGTGGAAGAACACTTACCCATTCGATTAGTGTGAAAATATCCCAAGGAATCGCCCAAACCCGAGCTCTAGAACTCAAAATATTTTTAAAATGGCTTAACCCTCATTTTTGGAATTATATAATCTGCCCAGGTGTTTAAAGCATCGCGATCGCAGACAATTTGATGCGATCGCGAAGAGGACGGGAAGGGCTGGCCAAAAGCTTCTATGCGATCGCAGATAAGAAAAATATTGCTGGCCTAATTGTGTTATGCGTTCGCGGCAACATGAATGCGAACGCGGAGAATGAGAACTGGGAACTATGCGAACGCAGGTTCACTATTCGATCGCGATGAAGAAGGAGATGTACTTCTGCGATTGCGGATGCTTCAATGCGATCACATTGAACAAAACTGGGCGACCCAAAAATAACTCTATGCGATCGCGGCTTCATGTATGCGATCGGATAGAAGGAAACCAGAAACCAGTATCAGCAGTGGAAAAATGAGGAAAAAGTTACCCGTAGCCTATCCTAAACACGCCCGCGGCCCCCGGAACCCTGTTCAAAAACACACACAAGTCATATAACCTAACACGGACTCGCTCGAGGTTTCAAAACACACAAACTAACACAAAAATGACGAATCAAACCAAAAATCAAACTTAAAAATTTTCAAAACTCCAAATATCAAGACTCGCGTCGAAACCTATCAAAACAACCTGGAACAACATGAAATTTGGCTGACAGGTTCCAAATGACACAATGGACCTACAGCCACTCTCGAAAATCCATTCCAAGCCCGATATCAAAATCTCACCTATCGACCGGAAATGCCAAAATTCTAACCTTCGCCAAATTACCTCAAATCACCCTACGGACCTCCAAATCCAATTATGTACGCACGCCTAAGTCCAAAATCATCATACGAAGCTGTTGACATTAACCAAAACTCATTCCGAGCTCGTGTACATATAAGTCAAACTTCCGGTCAACTTTCATCACTTAAGCTTCCAAAACTGAAATGTTTCTCCTAATTCGACTCTGCATTATCCGGTAACTGATTCTAAATACGCACACAGGTTGATATACACAATGTGAGGTTGCTTATGACTTTATCCTACCGAACGGAGCTTAAATTCTCAAAATGACCAATCGGGTCTTTACATTCTCCCCCTCTTAAAACCAACGTTCGTCCTCGAACGTGCCAAGATCTACCTTGGACTAACTCAATCGCTGAATGCAAACTTCTAACACATACCCTCGGGTGATCCCATATCACCCAATCCCACCTAAGTGTGACGGAACGATCATAACTGCAATTTAGCCTTCCCATCACCACAGATAAGCCTCATACTACACCTTCTCACCTTCTACTCATCTCTCAAAGACCCGCTTCTAAATCCCTATCCGGCATTAGCCTCCACCAGCTGCATCAACTCAGGTCTACACCCATACGGCACGACCACACAATATAGCTCCTCACACATAGGCTCAAATAGCACTTCTGATCACAATAACTGCTCGAAATCAACTCAACATTGGCAGTTAACCCCACATATGGAAGGACTCTACTCTAACCCCATAATACTGATAATGACGTAATGAACATGAAACTTCATTATTAAACACCCGAATCACCCAGCCACAACTAACACTACTGGCACACATCTCGCTGATTAAACTAGGAAAAACTCGTGGCGAAATGACTGAATTTGAATATAGAAACATATAAAGGATCTATCAAACAAAATCCCATAGGCACAACTGTCTATCAATACTGACTTGCCAAAAACAATATAACAAGGAAGAAACAAAGCATATGATCAACCACCAGAGTTCCATCTTGATAAAATTTTCCACCGCGGTACTCGGCCCGGTCAAAGTATATCAAATAACAAATATCACAAGGACTTCATCCTAGACTCTAAGTCACATACCGAGTATATCATACCAATAGAAATTTCTCCCTTAACTCATCTCAGCTGATAAAAGTCATAATACTAACTGAACTCACATCTCAGTGGAGTATCAAATCATAGCTAGTAAACAAGATACTCATGAAAAGTCATATAAAGTTCACCATAATGGACAATAAGGACTCACCTCTAGTTTCACCACTAGCAAGGATGAATAAAAATAACGATAGACACAACTACTACTCATAGAATCTCCCGACCGGAGCAAGAACAAAAATATAGTGCAAAACATGAAACTCACTCGTAAATAAAACAGCAAATAAGGGAACTCGTCCTGACCAACAAAACTATAGTAAAATATTATGGTACCCCACTTAGAACATCACAACACACCTGGGTGATAATATCTGAACCAACGGTCTCCAGCCTATCATATGAACACATCAACAGGTCGGGCCTCCCCCTCTAGGGCGCCCTCCACGCATCTGAATGCCCTGATATCACACACCTACCTGAGTCTTGGAAAAATCTATCACCCTGTGGCTGATACCTCCACATTGAAAACAATCCCTCTGCCGACGTGGCTGTGGAAACCACACAATACGGATCCTCTGAGACCCATGAGTACCTGAAAACCACCATGCGATGCTGGTAATGTAACTGATTGGTTGCCCCAAAATTCTCTACCATAATGTACCTTAGTTCCATAATAAGGAACAATAGATTACTCGGTCTATGAGGCATCCTCGCCTCCCAAAGCTCTCTCCCTGATCTCGTCTGAATCTCCCAATGACTTCATAGTCTCATCTCCTAACTAAAGCAATCGAGCGAAGTGCATGTCTGGCCAACTCACTGAATCTAACGGCATGCTCCAATAGTGACATAGCACTCTAATGCAACTTCCCAACTCTACGCGTCGTGCATCCCGAAAGAACTCAGGTGCAACCTCTCTCAAAAACACTTCCGAAAACTGAATCCATGCTAGTGAAGCTAACTCGGCCAGGTTACCCCAACTCGCCGCCACCACTGGTCAATCCATTATTCTGAACCCGAGACGTTATAAAACAATCCCGATCATCTCCACAACACCCAAAATGCTAAGAATATAGTGACACTTTCCCAGGAAGCCCGGGGCACCATCTGCCGCCATTCCACAGAAAGATAGGAGGGTGGTACTTCCTGTACCTCTCAAGTCTAAGTTATCCTTCCTCCAACACTACTGCCCTAACCATGGCTGAACTGAAACCACACGTCGTGTTGCCATGACAACTGGAACTTGACCAATATGATATTGCTACTCTGGGTGTAATTGATGGGAGTCTGAACTCCTCCCCTGATCCGGGTAATAGCCAGTGATCTAGAATCAATCTCGCCTGCGTCAATGCACCAATTATTCTCAAACTATGCTCAGGCTTCTTGAAGTCTGGGGCAGCAACAGGCACCCCAAGTACCTGTCCCCCCCCACTGGAACTACTGTGTCTTCTCAATGACTTCTCTAGAAGGCATCTTAACAGCGACACGTGCTCCTCGTCGACCTCTGTCCCTAATCCTTGTGACTTCTTCTTCGGGGTAACACCATCAAGAACCGTGGCTCGTGTCCTCACCATCGGTGAGAGAATGAAACGATGATTTCAAACTTCAAGGTCGAATGAATTCGCACCATAGGAATGAAGGAAGTGAAATTGTCCTAATAGTTTTGTAGCCTCTCGAAGATAAGTATAGACGCCTCCGTAACGATCCGCAAGACTCTACTAAACTCGCTTATGACTCATAGCACCTATGAACCTAGAGCTCTGATACCAACTTGTCACGACCCAATTCTCCCTCCGTTGGGTACCGTGATGGAACCTAGTCTTAGGGACTAGGTAAGCCTAACATTTCATTGAACAACAATAATAATAAAGGAAATATAACAGTCTCGATATGAAATCTTGACAGAATTTACAATTTCCCAAAACCCGGTAAGTACAAGTCATAAGCTCTACGAATTCTTTCTACAAATTCTAAATACAATTGTCTAGAAATGAATAAGTACAGTTGGAGATAAACTGGAAGGTGACTCTGAAACCTACGAACGCAGCAGCAGGTTTACCTTGAGTCTCATCATCAACGGTGATCCATGCAGCTACTAACGGTCAATACCTGGATCAGTGCAAACAAAAATGCACAGAAGAGTAGTATGAGCACACCACAGCGGTGCCCAGTAAGTATCAAGACTAACCTCGGTGAAGCAGTGATGAGGACTAGTCAAGACCCCACTGGTATAATAAGAAAAAAAGGCATAAGTATGAAGATAATGACCGAAACGTAATGTTTATCTAAAGATTTTCGCTGAAATAAACAGTAAGATAGAATAATACGGAAGAAAATTCAGCAAATACGATCTACGACAACAAAGTAGAAATACACAAAGAGAACATAAGAAATGTCAAGCCAAAGTCGAAGTCACAACCCAATAAGCATTAACAACCTATCACTATATCAATTTCTTCATATCAGGCTTAAACCAATAAACTCAATAGAGCTGGTAAAAACGTTGAGTGAAAACATTTAAATCGGGAGTTTAGATTTGAATGTTTTGAAAATATAATCATTTCGGAAATAAGGAAAACTTCTTTGAAACATAATTTCTCTGAATGTATATTTATATCTTTTTGAAGGGGAATCTTTAAAGCATAATTCCTTCAAAATACGTGGCGTTCATATATACTTTCCCAAATACTATGTTTCCAAATATCATTTGTCCAAATATACTTTCCCAAATACTGCTTTTCCAAATATCATTTGTC
>ML277845.1:423-15202 GCA_005239495.1 Nicotiana undulata
GCCTAAGGATCAAGATTAACTCAATTAATCATCCCTCCATGGCCCAAAAATCAGAATTCACATTTTCATCAAACCCCTCTTTCTTCTCCCAACAATTTCTTATGAATTTCCATGAATTAGGAAGAGGAAATTCTCAAAGAACGGAAAAAATTGACATGCGGACGGTTACGGAATCACTTACCTGAGTTTCTAGGCCGAAATACCCGTTCTGGATCTCTTGGGGTCGTCAACATGGAGGAAATATGATTTTTGGGAAAGAAATCACGACTTGGGCTTTTTAATGGGACTGCCCAGCACTTTCCGCACCTGCGACTTTTGGATCGCAAGTGCGGACTCGCAACTGCGGAAGAAAGGGTCGCGCCTGCGGAAAAAGGCCAGGGCACTGGGGGATTTCTCGCACCTGCGGGCTTTTGTCCGCGCCTGCGGAGAAAAGGCCGCTCTTGCGATGGCCTGGGCCCCTGGGGAAGGTCGCGTCTGCGGGCTTTTGTCCGCGCCTGCGGAGAAAAGGCCTCTCTTGCAGAAGGAGCCGTACCTGCGAAGGAATTTCCGCTGGTGCGAACCTCGCGCCTGCGGCTCATGGACCGCAGGTGCGGTCACACCAGTAAATTCCCACCAGCTATGAGTTTTGCTGGTTTTTGACCCCGGTCGGGGTCCGGGAGACCCCTGGGCCCACCCGAGCCCTCGACAAATTATACCAACAAGTCCCAAATCACATGACGGACTTGCTCGAGCTCCCAGAACACTAAAAACATCATTCAAACCAAGAATCACTCTCCAAAACCCCTTAGATCAAACTTAGGATTTCAAGAAAAATCAAATGGCTCACCAATACGCCGAACAGGTCTATACTGCTCGGAATGACCCCAAATTTTGCAGACAAGTCATAAATGACTATACGGAACTATTGCTAGTTTCGGAATTCCATTCGGACTATGATATCATGAGGTCCAATTCCAGGCTAAATTCCATATCACATGAAATCCTGAATTCCAATTCAGGTGCCGAAATACTCCCGGGTCATTAGAAACCCGAGGCGAACACACTCCCAAGTCCGAAATCATCATCCGGAGCTGCTGTAGCTGTCAGAACTTGATTCCGAGGTTGTTTGCTCAAAATGCTGCTCGGAGCCAAAATCAGCCAAATAGGCTAGCCTTCAGGAACCAAGTGTTCCTGAACTGGCCAAATCACTTCTGAATCTCGAACTAACTGCCCACACAAGTCATAAGGCACGAGTAGTCGCTATGGGAAGAGTCATTCACGGGAACGGAGTCCCAACACACAAAACGACAGGTTGGGTCGTTACACGAGGTAAAGTATCCTAATTGGTTAGCTAATACCGTAGTGGTACCTAAAAAGAACGGTAAATGGAGAGTATGCGTAGATTACACCGATTTGAATAAAGCATGCCCTAAAGTCTCAGTTCCATTACCGCACATAGATCAAATGATTGATGCCACTGCAGGTCATGAATTGTTAAGCTTTCTAGATGCGTATTCTGGTTATAATCAGATAAAAATAGATCCCTCAGACGAGGAAAAAACTTCCTTTATTACAAACAGGGGGACTTATTGTTACAAAGTCATGCCTTTTGGCCTGAAAAATGCGGGAGCCACGTATCAAAGGCTAGTGACCAAGACGTTTCAGGAACATCTGGGGAAAATAATGGAAGTATACATTGATGGCATGCTGGTGAAATCAGTACAAGCGGAAGATCATTTCCAGCATCTTTCAATCCTGCGCAGGTATAACATGAAACTAAATCCAGAAAAATGCGCTTTTGGCGTTGAGTCAGGTAAGTTTTTGGGTTTCCTTGTATCAAATAGGGGTATAGAAGTGAACCCTGCTAAGATTAAAGCTATTGATGAAATACCCGATATACTTACGAGCAAAAAAGAAGTTCAAAGACTAACAGAAAGAATTGCAGCCTTAGGAAGATTTATCTCCAGGTCTTCAGAGAAGTGTTTTAAATTCTTTTCAGTTCTAAAAAAGTAGAATCAGTTCGAATGGACTGAAGAATGCCAACATGCTCTCAAGGATCTGAAAGCCTATCTATCATAACCCCCGCTGCTGTCTAAACCAAAGGAGGGGAAATGCTGTATGTCTATCTTGCCGTTGCAAAAATTGCCATAAGTGCAATACTGGTAAGAGAAGACAAAGGTAAACAATCTCCAATTTATTATGTAAGCAAGTCTTTATTAGATGTTGAAACTAGATATCCTCATCTAGAAAAATTGGCCTTAGCTCTAATCATGGCAGCTAGAAAATTAAGACTGTATTTTCAAAGTCACCCAATCACTGTTGTGACTTCATATCCACTAAGGAATATTTTGCATAAACAGGAGTTATCAGGGAGATTAGCTAAATGGGCAATAGAATTAAGCGAACATGACATAGTATATCAGCCTAGGACTGCAATATCTCAAATTTTAGCTGATTTCGTCGCTGATTTTAATGCTAGCATAATCCCTGAAGTAGAAAACGAGATACAACTCTTCAACGGGACTAATCCAGGAATATGGACCCTATTTACTGACGACTCTTCTAATGTAAAAAGAGTTGGCTTGGGAATTATTTTAATATCACCTATGGGTGAAAAGATACGACAAACCATTAAATGTTATCCCATAACTAACAATGAAGAAGAGTACAAAGCTGTCATTGCAGGGCTTGAACTGGCACGAGAACTCTCAATTGAGCAGATCGTGATCAAACGTGACTCTGAACTAATGGTAAACCAGATGCATGGGACTTATACCACTAGAGAGGCTCAGATGCAACAATATCTAGAAAAGGCATGAGACCTAGCAAGGCAATTCCAGTCATGGAAAGTTATACAAATACCCAGGGAGGAAAATCCAGAAGCGGATGCATTCGCTAACCTCGCAGCAGTTACCGACGTAACAAATAAAGACAATACAATTGTCATACACCTATTTCATTCAACAATTGACCAGGACAAAAAATGAGGTAACATTTAACAACTTAACCCGGAGAAACAAAATTGTAAATTTCTTGCAGAACGGTACCGTGCCTGATGACAAAAAAGCAGCTCGAGCACTTCGCCGGAAAGCTGCACAATACTGCCTAGTTCGTGAAACTCTATATCGTCAAATGTTTGGATTTCCCCTAGAAAAATGCCTTGGACCCAATAAAACAGAGTAAGTGATGAAGGAAGTGCACGAAGGACACTACTGAAACCATGCAGGAGCAAGATCCTTAGTTAAAACCCTAATCAGAGCAGGGTATTATTGGCCTAAAATGGAGGAAGATGCCGAGAACTTCGTAGCCAAATGCGACAAATGTCAGCGGTATGCCAACAATATGCAACGACCAGCAGAATTACTCCACCCAGTGGTGTCACCATGGCCATTCATGAAATGGGGCATGGATATAGTGGGACCCTTTCCCCCAGCTAAAGAAAAGGTATGATTCTTACTCGTATTAACATACTATTTCACAAAAATGGGTAGAGGCAGACGCTTTTAAAAAGGTGAGAGAAAAAGAAGTGAAAAGTTTCATATGGCGACACATAATATGCCGCTTTGGAATACCAAAGGAGATCGTATATGACAATGGCCAACAATTCATAGGCTCACAAATCACAGAATTCTTCGAAAGCTGGAAAATCAAACGAATCACTTCATCACCATATCACCCCATGGCTAATAGGCAAGCCAAATCAATAAACAAAGTCATCATCAACAACTTAAATAAACGGTTGGAAAGAGCCAAGGGAAACTGGCCCGATTAGCTACCGGCAGTATTATGGGCCTACAGAACTACTGCAAAAACAGCCACGAGAGAAACTCCATTCGTGCTTGTTTATGGTACAGAAGCTTTAATACCGGTGGAAATCGGTGAACCAAGCACGAGGTTCGTAACAGCAACGAAAGAAACAAACAACGACGAGTTGAAGACAAATCTGGATTTGCTCGAGCAAAGGAGGGAAGCTGCACTTATATGTATGGCAACCCAAAAACAAATTATAGAGCGATATTACAACAAAAAAGCTCTCCTCAAATATTTCAAAATTGGGGACTTCGTTCTTTAAAAAGTCTTCCAATCGAAGAAGGAAGCTGGTGCAAGAAAGCTAAATCCAAATTGGAAAGGACGTTACAAAGTTCGCGGCATTGCTGGAAAAGGCGCTTATGAGCTGGAAACTATGGACGACAAAATCTTACCAACCAGTTGGAATGCTGTTCATTTGAAGAAGTATTACTTCTGAGTAAAAGGAATACCCCCGGTCAGGTATCATTACATTCGATTTTAATTTTGTACAGTTTAAATTGTACTAACTTTTTTAGATGATAGGCAAAAAGCTAACCCATCACCAAATGATGATATGAGACCTGCATAGACACGAGGAAGTAATTGAATTCCCGGTCTAGGGTTACAACTTTATGATGGACGTTTTTAAGGGTTAAGCAGTCATCATCTAAAAACTATATACCTTCGAGTCTCGTATGATTTTCCTTTTCAGGAAAATGTCCACAAGGAAGGACAAGTGCTCGAGATTTCATTTTTCAAAACTCAAACACTAGGGGGATTATACAGTATGGAAGGCAAAGAAGAAGCAAATAAGACTATCAAAAATTCAAAGCTCAAGCCTGACGATCCATCTTCCCAAACAAGTCAAGGACTATGAGCAAAATCAAAGAGCCAAAGACAAAAACACAAAGCCTGACCCAAATTCGTAAATGTAAACGAATTTAAACGAATGTTTCAAAAAACATATTGTCACGACCCAAATTCCCAACCTTAGGGATCGTGATGGCGCCTAACACCACACTTGCTAGACAAGACAATGTTAGAGTTCGATTATCTATTTACCTTTGATTATCCATTTAAACATAATAAATAATTATAAAATAAACTTAAGCTACTGACTTTCAATGAATAATTCCAAACATAAAATAATAAACACTTAAATAAACTGAGCCACAAACTAATTATATAAGTAACTCTAGAACTACCCCCGGGTCTGGTGTCATAATTCACGAACTACTAAAGAATACTACCAATAATGGGCTGAAAGAAATAGTGTAACTGTTCTGAATATAATAAAACAATTTTATAAAAATAGGAGAAGACTCTCGGGATCTGCGAACGCCGGCAGGTATACCTCGTGTCTCCGAATAAATGAATAGTTGCTCTAAATATCTCTATTGCTAGTTGATACTTGGATCTGCACAAAAGAGTGCAAAGTGTAGTATCAGTACAACCGATCCCATGTACTGAATAAGTGTCGAGCCTAACCTCGACGAAGTAGTGACGAGGCTACGGCGGGGCATTAACAACATATAACCTGTGACAATAACATATACAATAACGCATTAAAACAATTCTACACGAACAAGAAAATATAACTGAGACAATAAATATAAAGCAAGAAGGAAATCTAAACAAATAATTAAGTACTGCAACAACAATGAAATAACTCAGCCGCCTTTTCCAGGCCTCAGCCATAGCCAATTCTCAAATAAGTTTCCAAATTTCCAAACTTTAACTTTAAATAAAAGTAGTGCCAAAATATGAAAAATAGTAATATAAAATAGTAAGTTTTCAAATCTTTGTTTTTCTTTGAAAATCAGTAAAAAAATAAAATATAAGTGTCCTCCCTTATCGCTCCTTGTTGCGGCGTGTAACCCGCTCCCACCTGTCCACCCTTATTGCTCCTCCCTAAATATATCACCCTTATTACTCTTGTTACGGCGTGCAACCCGATCCCACCCGTCCACCCTTATTACTCCTTGTTGCGGCGTGTAACCCGCTCCCACCAGACATATCATATCAGTTTATTCATAAATTTCACAATTCAGGCCAAGCCTTTCACAATACTTTTATTTCCACGATTTCAAACAGAAAACAGTATAGCTCGTAAGCTTCAACCAATATCATTTCACAATAAAACCAACCAGAATATATATATATATATATATATATCGTAAAAATAATGCCAAACTACTCAACCGTTTTGTATCACAAGGGAACTAAATAAACAATCAATACTCTTTCCAGAATAACCACAGTAATATTTAACAATAAAATAACAAAGCCAACTAGTCATAGAAATAATAATGAACAAAGAACAATTAAGTCAAGCATCAATTAAGTTGGGAACGGGAAAGGGATCATATTTATCAGGAAAATTGGGTGGTGCATAGATACTCGTCACCTCACCTATACACCACGCCCATGCATTTCACATATAAAACAAGTGGGGATTCCTATTCCCTCAAGTCAAAGTTAGACCAAACACTTATCTCAATTTCGCAGGCCACTTACGACTCAATTACAACTTTTCCTTTAGAATCTTGCTCTAACTTGCTCGAATCTAATCATAATTAACTCAATATAATTAATTAAGTCTAAAAGAACTAACTTTATTGAAAAATATAATTTTTCCTAATTTTTCTCAAAAAAAGTGAAAACCCGACCTCAGGCCCGCTTGGTCTAAACTCGGAGTTCGGACCAAATTACATTTACCTATTCACCCACGAACCCAAATATACTATTAGTTTTGAAATCCAACCTTAATTCGATTTTTACAAAATTCCCTAATTCTACCCAAACCCTCAATTTGTACCATGAAAATTCTTAGTTTTTGATTTAAAAGTGATGAAAAACAATGAGTAATTGAAAGAGTAAAGTTTAGAATTGATTACCTATGACTTGAGGATGATATTCGGTGAAGGAATTCATTCCTAGGGCTGTGGGGTTCGAAAATTTGAAGAAGAAGAAGAGTGCCCGTTTTATATATATTTTTCTGCCAGCTATTCTGCCTCGTTTCTCGTGCCAAACGATCCTGAAACTCGATTTTTATGTCTAATGGATTTCTTGTGAAATTCCAATCAAGTTAGGCTTTTGAATCACTCAATTTGACCTTATAATGAAGGAGATATATAAGTTTTAATATTTGCAAATAGTGCAGATTTTTAATACGCAATCAGAGGCAATTTCGTAATTAACCTGAAAAATTTGGCAACCTTAGTAAAATGCCCATAAAACCCTCGTACGATGTCCAAATTCGATGATTCTTTTTGCTACGGGTCTGTAATTACGATACGGATATAATACTTCATTCAAAACAGAAATCGTAGCTCATTTGTTCAATATGATATCAATTATGCTTAAAAAACGACGTCGAAACATAAGAAAGAACGAGCGCAACACAACCCAAACCTATTTGAACCTCACCCGAGTCCTCGGGGATCTAAACCAAACATGCACGCAAGTCTAAAAGCATCATACAGACTTGCTTGTGCGATCAAATCATGAAACTAACATGTAAAACTATGAATTTAACCTCAAAACTCATCATTTTCTCAAGAACACTTAACTTTCACTATTTCTCAACTGGACGTCCGAATCACGTCAAATAAACTCCAATTCTCACCGAATTTCATAGATAGTATGAAAATACTATAACATATCTGTACCGAATTCCGAAACCAAAATACGGGCCCAACACCAGTGGTTTCAAACATTAATTCTTTTCTTTATTTCATTAATATTTCAGCAAAACTATTTCTTTCGAAAATTGATTTCTAAGGCTTGGGACCTCGGAATTCAATTTCGGTCATACGCCCAAGTCCCATATTTTACTGCGGACCTCTGGGGATCGTCGAAATACAGATCCGAGTCCGTTTACTCAAAATGTTGACTCAAGTCAACTAAAACCAAATTTTTAATTCTAAAAATTATTATTTCTTATATTTTCACATAAAAGCTTTCCGGTTTCACGTCCGGACTGCGCACGTAAATCGAGGTATTTAAAATTAACCTTTTTAGGGCTATTAAGCCTAGAACGAAGTCTAACTTCATAAAATGCCCCCTTGGGTCATCACACATATTCGTAAATGTAAACGAATGTTTTATAGGCAGAATATTAGATACAGATGAGACAACATCCTTGTACTTATTAAAAAACTGTTGTAAATAAAAACAGTTACAGATGAAAAAAGCATTATCCTTATATTATTCAAAAAGCTGTTATAAATGAAAACAGTTATACCCTTGCATTAATTCGAAAAAGTGTTGATACACAATTTTTTCTCAAAATTATTTTCACACTTGCATATTACCTTCAAAATCACTTTTCATAAGGAATGGTATTTTTCCATAATTTTTCATATTTTTATAAATTTATTTAGTATTTTATATTCATAAATTGTATTATAAATAATTTCAAAATGCTTTCCAGCTCAATATATCATTTTTAATCCTATTAGGATTTAATTATTTCACAAATTAACCAATTTGGCAGTATTTAGCTATAATTACATAAATTTTGCAATTATCGCCCAATTATGCATTTATGCTATTTTTAATTCTATAATTAGTCATTTTTATATATTAATATTAGTTAATTACCTTAAATTTTGTTTACCTAGCATTAATTTCATTTTTTATATAATTATTAGTTATGTCATTAATTATTTACCTATTTTTATGGGTATTTAAAATCTAGCCACTTTTAATTTTGATATCAACCCAATTTACCCGGACCCTTTAACCCAATTACCTACCCAGCCCAGACCAATTTTCTACCCGGCCCAACCCTGAACCAATCTGAGCCGTTGATCAAATTAAATCAACGACCCAGATCATTATTACCTTAATTAACTTAGACTAACCCCCCGACCCCTCTCATTCTCACCGGTCCCTCATCTCTCTACTCTCTCTCTCTCTAAGTCTCTTCTAGAGACTTCCTGTCTCTTTGGGCTCCGATGAACCTCTTCGCCTTCTCTGGCTGTCTCTTCGCCGGAGATCATGAAGCTCTCACCATCCTCCTGCCTCCTGTGGTTCCCTCACGCTGGTGTTTGCCATCTCTAAGGTCTTCAAGAGACCTGGGTTAATCCTCCTACCCCTTGGGCCTGTGCTCGTTATCCTCCGGCCATCTCCTGCCATCTCCAACTGTTCAAGCAAGGTCTGTGACCTTTTGGGCTTAAACCAATGACATTTGAGGTTTTTTTTATCTTTCTGGGTTCTCTTTGAAACCCTAAATGCTTAAAACCCCCCGATTCTTTTAGATCTATGATAGATCTATGTATATTTCAAGCTATTTCATTGTTTTTGCCAAAGATTCTCCGAGTTTTCCTTAAAAATGACTCTTCATCTTCAAGCTAGGGTTTCTTAACACCTTTCTAAAAAAAACGATTCTTCTTCTAATTTTTAAGTACTTTGTACTATGTTTGAACGATTCTTTTATGCTTTCTTGCTACTTGACGTATTATGCTAGAATCCCTAATTTTTAGGTTGTTTCTGACAATAAGTTCAATTAATCCGTGTTTGTATATGTTCCTCATGAATATCCGATGCTTTCATGCATGCTCTATGTATTCTTATGCTCTTTGCTCTAATTTGTTGTTAGGGTTCTGATTCTCTACTGTTCCTCTAACTATTTGCTTAGGGTTTCCTTAATGTTGTTCAATATGTGCTATTTATCGTCTAAATAAGTCTGATTAGTTGTTTATTGACTATTTACATGAGATTCTTTACTGATTTTATGTATCTCCCTCCGAACTGTGATATTTTTTTGGATTATGTAACTTTGTGTATTCTCCTTGTAATTCTGTACTGATTCTTCGAATTGTTTCCTTGTTTGTGAGATTCTTTCCTTAATTAGAACTGATCCCCTGTGATTTTAGTCTCATCCGTGATTCTTGTGACTGATTTCTTAAAATTTAATTGTATCTTACCTTATTTGTGTGCTTCAACATGCTGTCAAATAATCAGTACATAATTTCCTTATGTGAAAACTATGTATTTGGCCTTTATCACATGCTATGTGCTTTACTACTCTTATTATAGTAACAACTAGTTCATGATTGATTTTTCCTTATTTGACATCAAGTATGACCGTTTGAACAAGGACTCCCTAATTAAAGGGATTCCATGTCTGTGATTGATTCTAATTGAATATGATTTCCATTGATTGATTAATCAGTACTTGTTACCTTATTTTCTACTCGTTTTGAAAATCTATAAATACTTCACTCTTTCTTTAGACAAGACACAGTTCAAGCTCTCCCTCTCACACACAAACACACTCGGTTCTGAACTTTTCTTTCTCTCTTATTATTTACTTTCTACTCAGTCGGCTAAAAGCCAAGACTGAGTAACACTACTACTCTACTTGCTATGCTATATCACTTCTCTGTTTGCACTACTGCTCTATTGGTCTACATTGTTCCATACATTGTTGCTCTCTTTCTCTGCACACTACTTCTCCTTTACTCTGCATTTACTTCATCATCTAACTGGTATGTTCTCAGTTTAACTTTAAGGTTTCCAAACCAACATGCTCCAGTCTGTGTTACAGTTCCTTTTAGTCTTGTCACGTGTCTACTTATGGTTTTATTTCTTACCCTGCAATTAGCATCCTTATTTATTAAACTGTCTATATGGTTATTCTCTAGTTCAACATGTCTATATGTTCCATTAAAGCTTCTGACCTATCCCCTCACTCCAATACATGATAAACATGTAGTTCTGAACATAGTATGTACTCTAATACCCCTCAACCTGATGCTATTTCAATCCTGACATGAATCCTTGTGAAGGATTATACTATGACAGTCTAAGTCTTATAATACTCTTTTTCTGAGGTCTACTTGTTTGCAAGCATGTTCCTATGTGCTTCATACATGTCCCCCAATCCCTCATCTCCCTGCTTGTGGTTGCTGAACTTGTCTTAGTTCCTGTTATTGTTCTGTGTGTGATGTTTGAACATGGTGGTTGTGCTATTGCCTTACCCTTTTCAGTCTATTTTCACTAAGCCTCTCTTTTCTCAAAATTGTTTTAAAACTGTTCTTACTCAAACTCCCCAACACTATGAGCACTTTCACTATATTCTTAGACATTAGGTTCTGTCCCTCTTGTGTGAGCATTGCTTTGGGACCCTTGAGCTCCCTCTAAACTTTGACACACAAGAGCTGGTATTTCCACACTGCACATGTTCCACTCTTGGTTACCAAGTCGGGGTGTGAGCATTTCCCGGGAGCCCTTGAGATCTTTAGGGAACTTTGACACACCCGGACTGTGAAAAGGCTTTAAAAACACCATACGTCAATGAGGTGTGGAAGATTTGGGCCTAAGTGAAGGCTCCCTATAGAATAACTTCTTATTTTCTCTTTGGTTATGTAATTCATAATTTCTGGCCTGTAATCATTTGTAAACAACTCATGGGGGCTGGATAGTGAAATGGGAGGGGTAACTATGCATGCTTTGTTATTACAAGGGTAGAAACCATGTTTAGGCTTTTATTTCTTATCTGCGCAATAGAGATCATGTGTAGGTTCACATCCATGCATTAGAAATCCTGTTCCTTAGGTTCCATGTACACTGTTTCAGCATGTTCATCCTTATATCACTTAGAAAATCTTGTGTTAAAACATGTTAATAACTAGTACTTTACGTTACGCTATGCACTGACATGTACACTTAGATATCCTGCCTTAGGATAGATACAACGCTAATAAATAGGTCATTTTCACATCTTCTACATATTCTGAAAGCATTGAAATATTTATGCATTTACAATATCCTGTTTAGGTCCTGCATGTACATCACTCTGCATTTTCTGTGCATTAGATATCATGCCTTTAGGATTGCATTTATATCCGCTTAGGCATCTCTAGCTTAATTACTGATAAAAACAGACTCACACAGTTGGTAATATTCCTGAAATCTGAACATCTAGGACATCATATTTAGTAATACAATTCAAATAGTTTTCCTCTAAGTAATTCTAATAACGTATACATTGTCTCACGCCTAGGCAAGCCTTAGGTGCTAAATTTGTTAAAACTAGAAATATACTTCTTTATATGTGCTGCTTAACTATCAACGGGTTTAAAATCAGTAGGAAAAAAAAACTGATTAGGATTCCCTCTCTGAGTTATGCAACAAATCTGCTTCTCTATTGCATTCTGGACTCACTAGATATCATGCTTTAGGATTCTGAAATTAATACCGCCCTTACATGTGTTTGAGTCGTGCTAATTATATGCATAATCTGTGGAGGTGAACTTGAGCCTCTTATATGCTCCTATGTGCTTCCCATTCATTGCAGTCCTAAGTGTTCTTGTTTGTCGCTTTAGAATCTTTACCTTTAAACCTGAGGGTCAGCCTAGTACCTCCCTTTTAGGATAATAGTCATAATCTCCTCCGGGACTGATAAGATGGGACGGGTAATATCACGCAATAGAGTTCGTGACTAACACGCGCTTTAATTGCCTGCACGAGGTGGAAAATGGTAGAATATGGATATGATGACCGATGCGCTAATACCGCGTGTAGCCCCTCTTCGAGGAGTGTCTATCGGGTATTGAATTGATGTGATCCATATTGTTTTAAACCTAGGATACCTTTCCCTTAAATGTTATATTATAATTCTTTTAAAAAACTTGATAATTTTAACACTTGCTTGCTTAATATTTGAAATCCCCTCTTACTTGAGCCCTTTACTTGTTATTTGCTAATTGTACGAATTCACGAAAACTATTTGGCTGGGAACCACACTCGTGGATCCTGAGGGGTGTTCAAGCCCTTACCCTATCTCTGGTTAGCAACGTAGTTTGTAAATGAACCCCTTAGGTGCCCTAACGCACCGTTAAAATCGTTAGGTGGCGACTCTCCAAACTATACAAACTCCCTTTCCCAAAAGGAAAGAGTTGCCTCTACCCAAATGTCTTGCACCCGGATCTCTCCGCGAGGGGAGAAAAAGGGGGGCGCGACAAAAAGCTGTTGCAAAAGAAAAACAGTTACGAGTGCAAGTTTATACCAAATCTGTTGTAAGAAAAACAGTTGCAAAAGAGTTAAGGACGATACACAAACACATGTAAAATGTTGCGAAAGTTCGAAATAATACAAAGACTTTCTTCAAACATTAAAACATGTGAAATTCCTATCTCTCTTTTGTACATTTTACACCATTATGAAGCTGAGACGTCTTCTTCATTTAGTGTCGATAAAAAAAGGGCCTTCTTTTATAAATCGTGCCTATTAACGAAAAGGTACGAAAAATATAAGCATTATTTAATGCAAAGTAAAGAGGTGAACCAAAAACATCGCAAAGAAAGCATACGAAGATTCAAGAGTGAAATAAAAACTCAAAGAAATCAAAAGTCATGCTAATATTTATATTAATATATTACGGCAAAAAACTAAGTGTTAACTTAGTCTAAGCCGACTTTATTTATACATAGGTTGCCCCTAAGTTGTCAGTTGGGGACTTACAAAGGATCTAACTTTACCCCCAATGGGACCGGGGGTAATCACCAATTGTTGCAAATAAAAAAAAGAGGAGAACCAAGTTCCATAAAATCTTTTCTAGATGGGGGGATTGTCTTCATTGGCAGGAGAAGCAACTAGAGATGGAGAGACACGAGCATTAGGGACCTCAGCCTCAGGTGAAGAGAAATTCTGACTTTGCTCAGACTTCTCAATCGTCTCTTAAGTTTTAGTAATTTCGACTTCCAAGTCAAAACCCTCTTGGCCCATTTCCATCAATGTGTCAAGACGGGCATTCAAATAAGCCCAGCTAAAATCAACGACTACTTTGTCTTCAAGAGTCTCGTAGTCTTTCTCCCATTGTTCAGCTTCACCTGTTAGCTCATCTCTCTCAGCCAGAACATCATCATGGGAAGCTTGTAAAGGAGCAAGAAACCTTCCAGAAATTGGACCTTCTATGAAGAAATACGGAGGTTATCTTGTGTTTGGGTGAGCAATTGAACAAGTTCACCAGAGTATGCCTCCTTCTGATCCAACAAGGCCTTCAGGCTCCTAATCTCTTCGGTGGCACGGGAAAACTACTCTGCAAAGAAAGACTCCAAGATATTTTTGTCCTTACTTGCCTGGTTAGAATACACCTTCTCTATGGCTAGTTTTGCTGCAACAACTCTAACCTGCTGCTCCAAGGTACACTTTTCCTCCTCCATTGCCTCCATGTCAAGCTGTAAATGTAACGACTCGGCCGGTCGTTTTGTGAAATTAAACTCTGTTCGGTGGCGTAAGGTCTTGAACAGCTTCACGTTGTGTATATCAACCTGCGTGCGTGGTTGGATTCAGTTACCGGATAATCCGGAGTCGAATTAGGAGAGAACTTTCAATTTTTGAAGCTTAAGTGATGGGGGTTTACCGGAGGTTTGAGATTTGTGTAAACGGCCTCGGAATGAGTTTTGGTTAATGTCAATATCTTCGTATGATGATTTTGGACTAAGGCGCGCGTTCAGAATTGGTTTTGGAAGTCCGTAGGCCAATTTGAGGTAATTTGGTGAAAGTTAGAATTTCAGCGAATTCGGTCGATAGGTGAAATTTTGAAATCGGACTCGGAATGGAATTTTGGGAATGGATGTAGGTCCGTTGTGTTAAGTTTGACTTGTCTGCAAAATTTTACGTCATTCCGGGTTGAATTGATAGGTTTCGACGCGAGTTTTGATATTTGAAGTTGAAAATTCATAAGTTTGATTTTTGGTTTGATTTATCGTTTTGGTGTTGTTTTATGTGATTTGAAACCTCGATCGAGTCCGTATTAGGTTATAAGACTTGTTTATGTGATTAGACGGGGTCCCGGAGGTCTCAGAGGTGTTACAGATAGGCTTCGGGTCAATTTTCCTCATTTTTCCACTGCTGAACGTGCCTTCTGGTTTCCTTCTATGCGATCGCATAGAGGTATTCGAGATTGCATAGTGTTGCATTGTACCCCCCCCCCCCCCCCCCCACTCCCTCTCCCCTTCTCCTTGTTCTTTTCTTCCATTCCACGTCTGTAGATGCG
>ML277852.1:1142-20676 GCA_005239495.1 Nicotiana undulata
CACGGAATGTCCCCTCGTGCATATATAATAACACTCGGCACGGAATGTCTAATAACTGAAATGCAAAGATAAAGGCAGGAATTTAACTTCTCAAACAGATAGTGAACAACATAAGGCACGGCATGTCCCCTCGTGCATAACCTCACAATCACTCGGCACGGAATGTCCCCTCGTGCGTATATAATAACACTCGGCACGGAATGTCCCCTCGTGCATAACCTCACAATCACTCGGCACGAAATGTCCCCTCATGCGTATATAATAACCAGTGATCAACATGGCATGTCCCCTCGTGTGATAAGTAACAAACAGTCGGCACGGCATGTCCCCTCGTGCATAACCTCACAATCACTCGGCACGGAATGTCCCCTCATGCGTATATAATAACCAGTGATCAACATGGCATGTCCCCTCGTGTGATAAGTAACAAACAGTCGGCACGGCATGTCCCCTCGTGCGACAAATAATAAAAAAAGCAACAATATAATGTGAAATTCAACATTAAGAAGTCCCAAGTGCATGGAAATGCTCAATAAAAATTCTATTGTCCCGGCAAGGAGAAACCATCAATTACAAACTCAACAAATGCCCGACAAGGGTCTCTGCTATAACCAACCTCGCATCAGAAGTACAATTTCACAGTGTAAGCCTCAACTGAAACAAATAACTCAATAACTCCCCACGTCATGAAACAACATCAAGGTATCACTACTAATTCACCAATTACTCATAGTGTAGGGAATTTTAAGAACACAGTAAGTTTCATCACAATTGACTCACGTGCATGCTTGACCGCAACATATAGGCACTCGTCACCACGCCTATACGTTGGACATGAGTTACACATAGCAAATAAGACTCTATACCTAATCTCTCAAGCTGAGGTTAGGCCAAACACTTACCTTGACTCCAAAAATGCAAGTCAAGCCTCAATCACAGCCTTCCCTCTCGAATCCACCTCCGAATCGGTAATATCTAGACATAATGGATTTATTAACATCAATAAGTGCTCAATAAACCAATTTCCAAGCCTAATTATACATTTCCTACTATTCTTCCAAGAATACTAAAATTCGACACCAGGCCCACATGTTCAGATTTTCGAAAATTCATGTAGGAATCAATTACCCGGAGTCTAAGGATCGAAGTTATGTGATTTATATAAGAATTCATGGCCTAACATGGAAAGTCACAAAATCCTCAAGAAACCTAAAATTACTACCTAATTCTATGATTTTTAGATGATTTAGTAGTGAATTTAACTAGGAGTTAATGTTAAAACTAGAAGTTTATGGGGTTTAACTTACCTCTTACAGTGGGTGGTCGTGGGAGGTGCTGCCCAAACTTGGATGCTCTCTAATGGAGGTTGATGGTGGATAAAATGAAGAAAACCTGAAATTTTGGATATTTAAGAGGGCTGCCAACAGGGGTTTCCGCACCTGCGACCTTAGGACCGCAGGTGCGGTCTCGCGCCTGCGAGAAAATTATCGCCCCTGCGGAAAAGGGCCTGGGACCCTGGGCTCGCACCTGGGGAGTTGGGAGCCACACCAGCAGTCTCGCTCCTGCAGAGTTTGGATCGCTCTTGCGGAAGAGGCCGCACCTGCGAAGGCCTGGACCGCGGGTGCGGTCCCGCACCTGCAGCTGGGCAACCGCACCTGCGGTCACACCAGCTGTTGTGCACCAGCAGTGATTTTTGCTGGTTTTTGGCCTCGTACGGGATCCTTGAGGCACCTGGGCCCACCCGAGCCCTCGTCCAAATATACCAACAAGTCCCAAATCATTAAACGGACTTTCTCGAGCCCACAGAACATTCAACACAACACTAAAACTCAAAATCACCCTCCAAAACCCCTGAATTCAAAACTTAAGAACTTTGAAATTCTAGAATTCTATAATGATGCGCCGAACCGACCCATACAACTCGGAACGACTTCAAATTTTACAGACAAGTCATAAATAACGTAGCGGAACTATTCTTGGCTCGGAATTGCATTCGGACCTCGGTAGCATAAAATTACATTCCTAACCAAATTTCAAGTTTTATGAACATCCTCAAAACTTTACTAACTCTAAATCTCTCATTTTGATCCGAAACCCGTCAAATAAAGTCCGTTTTACACCAAATTTCACATATAGGACAAATAACATATAATAAACCTGTTCCGGGCTCCGGAACTGTAATACGGGCCCGGTAACACAGCTTTCACATATTTACTCATTTTCAAAATCCTTTATTATTTCCAGAAAACAATTTTCTTTAAAAATTCATTTCTCAGGCTTGGGACCTCGAAATTTGATTATGGGCATACGCCAAAGTCCCATATTTTCCTACGGACCCTCCGGGGCTGTCACATCATGGGTCCGGGTCCGTTTACCAAAAACGTTGACCAAAGTCAACTTTATTCAATTATTCAATTCAAAAATCCCATTTTTATCAAATTTTCACATGGAAGCTTCTCGGCTACCTGCCCGGGCTGCGCACGCATATCAAGGTGAGATTAACGGAGGCTTTCGGGGCCTCAGAGCACAGATTTAGCTGGAATTACTTAGGATGACCTTTTGGGTCATCACAGAAAGTATACTTGGACAAATGATATTTGGAAAAGCAGTATTTGGGAAAGTATATATGAACACCACGTATTTTGAAGGAACTATGCTTTAAGGATTCCTCTTTAAAAAGATATAAATATACATTCAGAGAAACTATGTTTCAAAGAAGTTTTCCGAAATGATTATATTTTCAAAACCTTCAAATATAAACTCACGATTTAAATGTTTTCACTCGACGTTTTTACCAGCTCTATTGAGTTTATTGGTTTAAGCCTGATATGAAGAAATTGATATAGTGATAGGTTGTTAATGCTTATTGGGTTGTGACTTCAACTTTGGCTTGACATTTCTTATGTTCTCTTTGCGTATTTCTACTTTGTTGCCTTAGATCGTATTTGCTGAGTTTTCTTCCGTATTATTCTATCTTACTATTTATTTCAGCGAAAATCTTTAGATAGACATTACGTTTCGGTCATTATCTTCGTACTTATGCCTTTTTCTTATTAGACNGTTAGATTTTTTGTAGAAAGACCTCGTAGAGCTTATGACTTGTATTTACCGGGTTTTGGGAAATTGTAAACTCTGTCAAGATTTCCATATCGAGACTGTTATATTTTATTTCATCATTGTTGATGCTCAGTAATATATTAGGCTTACCTAGTCCCTAAGACTAGGTGCCATCACGGTACCCAACGGAGGGGAAAATTGGGTCGTGACACCGCTAGACAAGCCAACGTGTAAAATTACACTATCATCTTAATACGGAATTAACAGAAATAACTAGAAACAATTTATAATTTTTAACAACAAAAGTAGTTAGATTTCGAGACTAAGTGATAATAACATAATACAATTTGTTGCAACAATCCCAGAACCTGGAGTCACTAACCCACGAACTTGTCTATAATACAAAGTCTGGAGAAAATAATACATGAGCTGTCTCAGAAACTAGGAGATAAACAAGACAGGATAGGAAAAATAGGGATAGAGAAGAAGCCAAGGCCCACAAACGTCTGCGGGTCTATCTCGGAATCTCCGGGGTGGACAGAAGGATACTCCCTCTAACGGTGTCCACTGGGTCCGGCTGCAGGACCTGCACAACATAAAGAAGTGCAGGTGTAGCATCAGTACAACCGACCCCATTTACTGAGTAAGTGCCGAGCCTAACCTCAGCCGAAGTAGTGACGAGACTAGACTTGACAACGATAATCTACCTGTACAGTTCTACAACATATAGCACAGACAAACGCAGAAATAACCAGATAAGCATGGGATATGGGAGCAGTTAATGGGGGTAACAAGTGAGAGATAAGAATGATTAATTAACACATAGGAGAAAGCAAGAGAGCAAATTAATAAGAATTCTAACGTAACAAGTATAAATGCGAGCAATGTATGTAATGGCACGGCATCACCCTTCGTGATTTTACTCTCTTCCTCACAATGCGGTGTATGACATAAGATAATATAAATCATGTCACGGCATCACCCTTCGTGCTTTTACTATCTTCCTCACAATGTAATGTATAATGTGAGGCAATATAAATCATGGCACAGCATCAACCTTCGTGCTTTTAATCAATGTGAATCATGGCACGGCATCAACCTTCGTACTTTTACTCTCTTCCTCTCTACGCATTTTATGATGTAATCAATGTAAATCATGGCACGGCATCACCCTTCGTGCTTTACACTCTTCCTCACCATAACAATGAAAAATATCAAATGGCAAGGAATGTAGCATAGTGGAAATACACATCATAATCACCCAGCAAGGGGAAAATATTAGCCAATGTCATAATAATTGCCCGGCAAGGGTCTTAGCTATAACCAATCCTTTCAATTATACCTCTTAACAAATTGGGTCCTCAATCGAACCATCATATCACAATTTTATCAACAAGGATTTTCAACAAACCATCAACTTTCAAGTAGAAACAATTTCATAATACAATGAATATGGAAGTAATAACAAGAATTTCATCAAAATAGACTTAAGGGCATGCTTGACACACAATGCATAGGTACTCGTCACCTCACCTATGCACTGAACATGATAAACACATAGCACATAGCACACAATACCTATTCCCTCACCAAAGTTAGGCAAGACACTTACCTCGGGTCCAAGAATAGCAATTCAAGCCTCTAACACCGCCTTTCCTTTGGAATTCAACTCCGAAACAACGATATCTAGTCATAATTAACTTAATAACATCAATAATGACTCAATAATACAATCCCATAGCCTATATATACAATTCTAGGATTCTTCCAAAAATACCAAAATTCGACCCTGGGCCTGCTTGGTCCAAACACGAGGCTCGGACCAAAACCCGATTACCCATTCCCCCACGAGTTCAAATATATAATTTGTTTTGAAATCCGACCCCAAATTGGGGTTGAATTACCCAAAATCCCATAAACCCTAACTCTACCCAAAACCCCTAATTTCTACTTTGATTTTAGGATTTTAGGCCTAGATTCTAGTGGTTGTTGAAGATAAATGGAAGAAAATAGAGTTGGAATCACTTACCTATGGAGCTATGGTGATGGAAATCTTCAAAATCGCCTAAGGGGAAGTGGGGAAGAAGAGGGTTGAGAAGAAGTGTGTTAAATCCCGTAATGTTTCTGTTTTTTACATTTTAAAATCATTGGGCAAAATTGCCCTTCGCGTTCGCGGGCCACTGGCCGCGTTCGCGAAGGGTTAGCAGCTGGGACCCACGCGTTCGCAGATCCAGGGCCGCGTCCGCAAAGGTCTAACTTCCTAGGCTTCCGCGTTCGCGAGCCTACGCCCGCGTTCGCGAAGAACAAACCTACCCTACCCCCCGACCTCACCCTAAGACGCATTCGCACCCTTGGGGACACGTTCGCGTAGAAGCACTGCTCAGTGCGCCGCATTCGCGTCTCCCTCTACGCGTTCGCGTAGAGTAAAACCCAGCCCACCATAATTTACCCTTCGCGCTCGCGAGCCCTTGGCCGCGTTCGCAAAGGGTATTACACCAGCAAATCCTCAAAAATACCAGATTTTTCCACTTTGCGCACCCCGTTAACTACCCGAAACTCACACGAGCCCCCGGGTCTCAAAACCAAAAACACACACGACTCCCAAATTATTCTACGGACTTATTTAAGCATTTAAATCACCAAAATATCATCACAATCAATGAATTAAACCTCAAAACTCATAAAATTTTCTTAAAACTTCATAAGGTTCAATTATTCCGATTTTTATCCGAAACACGTCATTTCAAGTCCATTTTACACCAAATTTCACAGATAGCTCACATAAAATATATTAAACCTGTTCCGGGCTCCGAAACCATAATACGGGCCCGGTAACACGGTTTTCACATAAATATTCATTTTTAAAAACCTTTATATTTATCAGAAAACAATTTTCTTTAAAAATTCATTTCTCGGGCTTGGGACCTCGGAATTTGATTCCGGGCATATGCCCAAGTCCCATATTTTCCTACGGACCCTCCGGGACCATCAAATCACGGGTCCGGGTTCGTTTACCAAAAATGTTGACCAAAGTCAACTTTATTCAATTATTCAATTCAAAAATCCCATTTTTATCAAATTTTCACATGGAAGCTTCCCGGCTACCTGCCCGGGCTGCGCACGCATATCGAGGTGAGATTAACGGAGGCTTTCGGGGCCTCGGTACACAGATTTAGCTAAATGTATACAGGATGACCTTTTGGGTCATCACAACATAGTTCATTGTTCATATAATCTATTTATCTGTGAGGGTATTTCCGTATTATGATATTCAACAAGGTTCCAATTACATTGAAGATGATACTGCATGCATAGCTCAATTGAAAGAAGGGCATTCGATGGATACAAAATAAAGCATATTTCACCAAAGTTCTATTTCAGACATGATCGTTGTTCAACAAATTTTTTCAAGTGATAATTTGACAAACTTCTTCACAAGGCATTACCGATCTCAATATTAGAGAAGTTGTTATACAAGCTTGGAATTCGTCGTCTCCGAGAAACAAAAGTGATGTTTTCAGCTGGGGAGGCAAATAATGTTGTACTCTTTTACCCTTAGCTAAGGTTTTATCCCACTCGAATTTCCTAGCAAGATTTTTAATAAGGCATCAAGTAATGCGTATTACAAGATATGTGTACTCATTTTCCTTCACTAAGATTTTTTCCTATAAGGTTTTAACGAGGCACATTATCTATAGACATACAAGGGGCAATGTTATGAAATATTATAATTATATTAGTGTATGTCTATAACTCCTAAAGAAGTGACTCCCACTACTTCTTATCATTCATTGTTGTATCTCCCATACCTCCATAACCTCCTCCATGATCTTCCCCCTATGATCTCAATAGTTAATATCATGTTCAGACATCCCTTAGTATTACCTAAATATCATCAAATAAATAGAGGGTTTGGGCATCACATTGCAGACACTTGGAAAACACTTGAGTACATGGAAGAAACAAGAATCTCTCATCTCTTTCTCCCAACATTCTTGTCTATTTTCTTCTTTCATATTGTTACTTTGAGTTTAGTTTTTAACAAAATCGAAATATAGGGAATTGTTTGTTTCCATTGAGTTTTTGGAGTGGTTCTTTAGTCCTCTTCATTCATTATTTTTCCCTTTTTCTCTCGCAATTGCTCCAAACCATATTGTTAGATTGTCTCGTATTAATCTAGAAAATGAGTGAATATTTATATAATTCTCATCAATGCGATACCTATCATATGAGCATGCTTTTAGACTTGAGTTAGTCTCGACATTAATCTTTCATCATATACTAAATAAAGATCAACATGACATAATAATTTTATACATGTACTAACTTTTTAAAAAAATAAATGAGTAACAACTGCTTTTTTTAAGGCTTGCTCGGAGTCACACAACAATTAGATTCACAGAAAGTTAGAAATTTGCAACAAAGAGAAATCGACTTTAGAAATATCGGAGGAGTCAGTGAACGAGAAATTTTAAGAATGATCTCATTATTATAAAATAAAGACCTTAAAGTAAATAAACTAAAGACAAGTATAGAGAGAGAGTGATATATTATTCAACTTTCAAACTGATGTACATAATGAACTAAAAACTCTTCTATTTATAGAAGAAAGGAAGTAGATGCAAAGCTTTTCAGGAAGCAACTGCGAGGCTTTTCTTCAGCTGCTTGTAAGTTGTCTACATGAGCTGCTTGCAACCTGTCTGTTTAATAAGAAGTTGCTGCAAATTATTTCATTGAGTTGCTTGCAACCTGCCTGCATCAGCTGCTTGTAGATAAACTTTAATAGCTTCTTCAGGAAGATTATCTATAGAGGAGTAATTAATGGACATCCACAAATAATAGTTTCATAACACTCCCCCTTGGATGTTCATTAAAGATAATGTGTCTCGTTAAAACCTTACTAGGAAAAACCCAGTAGAAAAAATTCTAGTGAAGGAAAAAGAGTACACATATTTAGTAATACGTATTTCCAGCTGCCTGGTTAAAAATCTTACAAGAAAAACCTCATGGGAAAAAACTTAGTAAGGGAAAAAGAGTGCAGCACGTATTTCACTCCCCCTGATGAAAACCTTGTTTCAAATATTTGAGTCTCCGCATTCCAATATTGTATACCATCTTCTTAAAATTTGAAGTTGGAAAAGATTTAGTGAACAAATCTGTCGGATTGTCACTTGAATGGATTTGTTGCACATCAATGTCACCATTTTTCTGAAGATCATGTGTGTAGAATAATTTTGTTGAAATGTGCTTCGTTCTATCTCATTTTATAAATCCCTCCTTCAATAGGGCTATGCATGCAGCATTGTCTTCGTATAAAATTGTGGGCCTTTTCTCACATTCCAAACCACATTTTTCTCGAATAAATTGAATCACTGGTCTCAACCATACGCATTTCCTACTTGCTTCATGAATAGCTATTATCTAAGTATGATTTGAAGAAGTAGAAGCAATAAATTACTTTGTGAAGCGTCATGATATGACATTACCTCCACATGTATACACATACCAGATTTGAGATCAAGCTTTATGGGGATCGGATAAATAACTTGCATCTGCAGAACCAATACGATCTGCACCACCTTTGTTAGCATTAGCAAGATACATAAGTGCACCAATTACACTGAGATAGAGTATTTCAGGACGAAGGAGTTACTCATCCTTTCCTGGAGGTCGGAACAAATCTTTATTCACTTCAAGTGATCGAATAACCAATGGTGTACTCAATGGGTGCACTTTGTCCATGTAAAAGCGTTTTAAGACCCTTTTTGTATAGCATATTGATGGATAAATATACCGTCTGCTAAATGTTCAATTCTTTCTTAAGATATTCAATTACCTTTTGGAGCTCTTTTGGAGTTCCAACAAGATTTATGTCATTAACATAAACAACAAGGATAACAAATTCTGATGACATCTTAATTATAAAAATACCTTGACAAATAACATCACTTATGTAACCTTCTTTCAGCAAATATTCACCTAGGCGATAATACCATATGCGCCCAAATTACTTTAAACGGTACAATGACCTTTGTAATCTGATCGAGTACATTTCTCGAGACTTTAAACTATATGCTTCATGCATTTTAAATCCTTCAGGAATTTTCATATAGATTTAATCAAATGAGTCATATAGGTTATGACTTGTATTTAAATGACATGACATCTTCAGGTGTCTGGACTACAGGTCTGATCCTCACAATCCTTTACAATATTGTGCACTATATTATATCAAAGATATCATCGACGATCATTTGGTATCGGTTCCTAAGCGACATAACTTGTTGACATCTCATCACTTTCTTTATTTTCAGGTACCTGAACTTCTTCTGGAGTTTCACGAAATGTTATGTCGTGGGCTCTTCTAGAGCTTATTTCCTCCTTATTATGATCATTTTGATCATTTGCTCCTATCATTTTCAAGGATTGTTACCTTTGGAACCGATTGGTCTACCACGATTCATGCATACAGTAAACTCCATCCTTCAGGGACTTTAATTTTAATAGGAGCATTCGCAGCTGAAATATGATATTTAATTTTGGATCAGCAAATGCTTCTGGCATTTGACTTGAATTATCTTATGTGTGAGGATCATACTAATGATAATTCGATTCATATAGCATACTTTTCAGCTATTTATTCCATCCCCCAAATGTTAGAAAAACTAACATATATCCCCAATCTTCATTGGGATACATATCTTTGTGCATTTTGGTAGAGAAATCAATCATATACCACACATCAAAAGATAGTAGTAAAAATATTTGGTTTCTGATCCTAAACCAATTGTGAGGGGCGAACTTATCATATATTGGGTCTGATGCATACAAGTGCTGCTATATGCAATTTAGAAAACCTTAAACCAACACATGAGGCTTTGTTCTCATAAGTGATAGTTTAGCCGTTAATAGGAGGTATTCAGTGCTAAACTAGCTTGGATATAAACCAGCATCATCAAGATGAACTATCTTGATTTCATAATCTGAAATTTATGCTCTTAATTGATAAAAGCAATTTCAAATGCTAAACTGCAGGTTGACAATAATCACAAATGTAACCATCTCATATATGCATCTATAAGTGGTTCACATAATAGGTGAAAGGGCCCGTATTCACCTTTTATATATTTCACATTAGGGACTTAGTCCCAACTTTAGCTGGTATCATAAATTTATTATGAGAACAAGCAACACAAGAGAATTCTTGAAGATTCTTCTAGTTTTTTAGTATATGCTTATCTGAATTCTCAAATAGCTCATCTAAAAATGGCAAATGGAAACTTCAGGTTTATCATGGCATGTGCTATCTCTTAGTAAACTTCTGGTTTACTATGTCATAAACTTTTGCATTAGTAAACTTCTGGTTTACTGTGGCTACTTTTGTATCAGCAAATTCCTGATTTACTGTAGCTACTTTTGCCCCAGTAAAACTTCTGGTTTACTGTGACTGCTTTTGCATCAGTAAACTTCTAGTTTATTGTGATACATGATGTAGTACAAATTGAAAAATAAAGCGGGTAACTTCTCTCTCTCTCTCTCTCTCTCTCTCTCTCTCTCTCTCACACACACACACACACACACACACACACACATATATATATATATATATATATATATATATATATATTATTTTACACCCTATGATTGTGGAAACATGAAGATTTTCAATATTTCAATCATTTGTAGTTTCAATATGATTGCCATTTGTATTAGTAAACTTCAGGTTTATTACAATATATGTTTGACCATAATCATATAATATGAATGACATATTTGTATATAAGCTCTTCGAGAGCCTTCGTTTATTATCCACAATCTAATATTTATCAGACACTAGTGGTGTCATGTGTCTTCTAGACAAGCAGTTAGCTCTTCAGGAGTTATTGATATATTTTGTACTATCAAATATTGCTCAGACACTTCTGGTATCATGAGAGAAAATCGTAATCAAATAAATAATATAAAGACAATTCTAAATTATAAATGTAAGAAATTAAGAATTTCAGTAATTTTACCACCAACTTTGTGACGAATGTCTCCTTCAAGGAGAAATGCCATTAACATCTGAATAATTTATATCTAAGCGGCAACCACATAGTCAATACATCCTTCAGGGAAAGATATATGAGTTGTTATTTCGTTCGGGGAACTCAATAACTAACCATAATATATTAATGTGGTGCAGTAGAAAGCATTCTACAAGAATGCATTTGCCGTAGAATGATACTTAATAAAATTTCATGGATGTTTTACGTACAACAGGTACGTGCGGCAATAATTTTTATGCCACAAAATAATATTTATATTCTGTTATTCTAGCTCTTCAGGAGGTGAGTAGAGGTATTTCTTCATTCACTCTAGGGAATGAAAATATGCTTAAAATATAACTTTGAATAGCTCATTATTTTGTTTAAGCACGAAAAGACACACTTTCATAATATTTTCCTACTTCAGGAGAAAATTTCAATTGTGTTACTTCTTCAGGAGAAACTTCAAAATACGAAATATTGAGTATATATTCTCTCAATCATATAACCTCTTCTGGAGGTAAATTGTAATATGTTTATATCAAGAGCGCGTTCATATTTATGAGCTTTATTAATATTATCACATTCACTTCAGGGAATGGATTAATATTTATCAAAATTTCTCATCCTTCAGGGAATGGAACATAATTATCTGAACGTGCGTCAATCACACCAAATTGTGTGATGGCTTAGAACCTCTTTTAAGATAATGCTACTTCAGGAGAAAATAGAGGCATGCAAGTAATATAGAGAAGTTTTATCTAACTTATCTTCAATTGTAACCATAGAAAGCCTAAATTATCACTTCTGGTGGTCATAGGAATATACCACTTCTTGTGGTTAACAAAACTTAGTTACAATGAGATATATGAAACTTAACCACTTCCGGTAGTTGTATATTTCTTGCAAACTCTGCTGGAGTTTAAGTGAATCTATTAATGTTACCCGTTTTGTAATCCTTTATTAAGATACTCAAAAGGTAAATAAGTACCAAAATAGCGACTGTATAAGTATACATAGCCCCCAAACATTTTCCACAGAAAATGCTGGGGTAGTCTCGCCATCATATAATAGCTTAAGTAAAATCATTTTTTTCTCTTTCTAATCGAGATCTCATCCAAGTAAAATGGCATCTACATCATTAGTTGGCTAGAAAGACGTGATTAACATACATGATAAACATATATTTAGAACAAGAAAGTTCATACCCTGGATACTTTCAAAGATTTGCTCGATATGGCAGAGTCTCGTGCTGATAACGTGTTATAAAAAAAAGACTGTAAAGTAAATAAACTAAAGACAAGTATAGAGAGAGAGAGAGTGATATATTATTCAACTTTCAAACTGATGTACATAATGAATAGAAAACTCCTCTATTTATAGAAGAAAGGAAGCAGCTGCGAGGCTTTTCAGGAAGCAGTTGCGAGGCTTTTCTTCAGCTGCCTGTAAGCTGTCTGCATGAGCTGCTTGCAACCTGCATGTTTAATAAGAAGCTGTTGCAAATCATTTCATTGAGTTGCTTGCAACCTGCCTGCATCAGCTGCTTGTAGATCAACTTCAACAGAGTACTAAATGGATAATCTTCTTCAGGAAGATTATCTATAGCGGAGTAATAAATGGACATCCACAAATAATAGTTTCATAACAATTAGTACTATTCTAGTTTTTCTTTTTTGAGACTATTTCGGCAACTATAGCCTATAGGAAGGAAAATATGACAGGTCTGAGTTGATCGTCCTAACAAAATTTGCCCAAATTGACAAAGCTAGGCTAATAAAAGCCTGTCGAATATTCTTTCTTAAAAGAAAAACTTTATTTGTGTTATATATATATAAGTGATGTTATCATTTCGGTACTCAGTTATGGATAAATATTATCCCCGGTAGAAGATTACTATGTCTCGTACAGTAGCATCTTACACAGCAGCTTGCAGCATCTTACAAGCAGCTTACACAACAGCTTGCAGTAGCAGCTTACACAACAGCTTCCTTCTTCTATAAATAGAGGAGATTTCAGTTCATTATGTACATCCGTTTGAAAATTGAATAAGATATCAATCTCTCTATATATACTTGTCTTCGGTTTATTTACTTAACAGTCGTTATTTTATAACACGTTATCAGCACGATACTCTGCCATATCGAGCAAATCTTTGAAAGTATCCAAGGTATGAACTTTCTTGTTCTAAATATATGTTTATCATGTATGTTAATCACGTCTTTCTATCCAACTAATGATGTAGATGTCATTTTACTTGGATGAGATCTCGTGAAATTAGAAGAAAAAAAATGATTTTACTTAAGCTATTATATGATGGCGAGACTACCCCAGTAGTTTCTGTGGAAAACGATTAGGGGCTATGTATACTTATACAGTCGCTATTTCGGTACTTATTTTCTTTTTGATTATCTTAATAAAGGATTACAAAATGGGTAACATTATTAGATTCACTTAAACTCCAGCAGAGTTTGCAAGAAATATATAACCACCGGAAGTGGTTATGTTTCGTATATTTCATTGTAACTAAGTTTTGTTAACCACTAGAAGTGGTATATGCCTATGACCACCAGAAGTGATAATTTAGGCTTTCTATGGTTACAATAGAAGATAAGTTAGAGAAAATTTCTCTATATTACTTACATGCCTCTATTTGCTCCTGAAGTAGCATTATTTTAAAAGAGGTTCTAAGCCATCACACAATTTGGTGTGATTGATGTTGTAACGATTCGACCGGTCATTCTGTAGAAATTTTATTATTATTCCTTTTTTTGCCTTGTCATAGGTTGGTTATACTATTTATGATGTGTTAGAGTCGGTTGGCTCATAATCGGAATGGTTGGAGTGAGAATTGAGACGCTTAGTCTCTAAAAATAGCTTTATAGTTGGAAAAGTCAACTAAGAGTTTACTTAATGATAAACGACCTCGGAATGCAGATTTTATGGTACGGATAGCTTCGTCAGGTGATTTGTGACTTAGGAGTGTGTTCTTAATATTTTTGTGATGTCCGGTGTAGAATTAGGCTTGAATTGGCGAAAGTTAATTTTTGGTGATTTCCGGTTAGCAGTGGAAATTAGGCTATCGGGGTCGGAATGAAATTCCGGAAGTTGGAACATATTTGTATTGTCATTTTGGATGTCTGCAAAATTTCATATCAATCAGATGTGTTTTGGATAGTTTCGGCATCGTTGGTGGATTTTAGAAATTTCAAAGTTCTTAGGCTTGAATCCGGCGTGATTCTGGTGTTTTGATGTTATTTTTGATGTTACGAGAGTGAAACTAAGTTTGAATGATCATTTATGATGTGTTGGTAAATTTGGTTGGGGTACCGAGGGGCTCGGGATCGATTTCAGATGGTTAACGGGCACTTTTGGACTTAGAAAAATAGTTGCTTTGCTGGTGTGTTGCAGGTGTGAAATTCTTCTATGCAATCGCGGGGTGATGTATGCGATCGCATAGGTCAGTTGGTGAGGCCCAGGAAATTGTTCTGTGCGATCCCAAGTAAGGAGGTGCGATTGCAGAGTTGAGGGAGAGAAGGATGTGTGGTCGCGAGGAAGTGGTGTGCGATCGCACTGAGGTAGAGGCGCGCGTAGGGGTGAGTGATCCACTATGCGAACGCAGACAGTGTGGTGCGATCACGTGAAGGAGTGAGGAATGCACTGAGAACGCGCTTGAGTGCATGCGAACGCACTGAGTATTTTATTAAAAACCTGGGCAGTATTTAAATAAACCCTCCGCGGCCAATACCCACTTTTCCACCATTTTTGAAGGGGAAGAGAGCTTTTGAGGCAATTTTTAAGAGAGAAAACCATTGTTGTTCATTGAGGTAAGGATTTTGGACCCTATAACTCTATTATATGTGATTAAGGACCAAATTATAATTGTTTAATTTATGAAAATCAGTAGAAAAAGATGGAATTAGGGCTTGAGAATATGAGACATTTTAGGGATGATTTGAGGGGTCAAACGAACTCTGATTTTTGAGTTCTTTATATGTACGGACTCGTGAAATGATGAAGAATATTTTGGTATAAAATTTTTCGAGTTCCGAGACGCGGTCTCAGGGGTCGGGTTTTGGCTAGTTTCGGGTTTTTTGCAAAAATTTGTATTTTTCAATTGGAATTCATTCCCTAGCATAATTGGATGAAAAATCTTATCTTTATAGATTTAGAGCACTCGGAAGTTGATTCGAAAGGCAAGCGGGTTGCAGAGTCGCTTTTCGGGCTAGTTTGAGGTAAGTAATGTCTTTAAATCCTGTCTTGAGGATATGAAACCCCGGACTTTACATCCTTTCACGAATTTGGAGTGACGCACACACTGGATGACGAGTGTGGGACATGCACGAACTGGAAATTTGGAAAAATGTTCCTTTTTAGGCAACTATTGAGTTGCGAAACTGCTTTTAAAGCATATGTTTACCAGTATTACTATGATTCGTTATACTTGGGTTGTAAGCCATGTTTGGGGCCTAGTACCGATCTGTTTTAACCCCTTGGGGGCCATTTTTACTGATATTCCTCACTTATTATATTATAACTTTTCACTCAGTCTTATGAAATTGTTGACACTCCTACTTGATATATTACTATTTCTTGAAATAAAATACTATTTTGGGTCGAGAACCCCGTTTTATTCATGGCCCGAGTGGCATGCTGAGAGTGTCTGGCTGAGTGAGGCCGAGGGCCAATGTTGTGAGGATGTTATGATATGAAAGAGGCCGAGTTCCTGAGAGTGATTGATGACATGATTTGGCTTCTTTATAGCGCTTGGGCTGTAGGAGCCCCTCCGGAGTCTGTACACACCCCCAGTGAGCGCAGGTACCTACTTAGTATGAGTGCCGAGTGATGAGTGATTGGGAGGCATGAGTGACAGTGAGGTTGCCCACGGAGCTGATACTGAGTGATGGTGAGGTGCTGAGGGAAATTGTTACGAGTGATGATTATGGCCCGAGGGGCAGTTTTATGATGATATTTTACTGCGTTTTGACTATGATTCATTTCATTTTTCAAACTTATATTACTGAGAGTTTTACTGAGACATATTGGAAAAATATACTTGTTTCAAAGGATTTTCTGGAAATTGGTTTTCGAACTTATGTATATTGTATTGAGACTTGATGTTTTACTGTTTTGTGGATTGGTGTTTTGTGCTGTGTGTTTCATATACCTCAGACTGTGATTTATTTTCATTACTACAGAGTTGGCGTACTCATCATTACTCCATGCACCCTAGTGTGCAGATCCAGGTACTGGTTTGGAGCAGTAGTCATCCGAGTTTCGTTCACCGTCAGCTTTGGGATTTCGAGGTAGCTGTCCAGCGTCTGCAGCTTCTCCATTTCCCTTCCTTTATTAGTATTAGTATTTTATTCCTAGACATTGTTTATGACATTAGTAGAGTTAGTTTTATTCTTAGATGCTCGTGAATAGTTTTATTCTTAGATGCTCGTGATCGGTTGTTTCCAGTCTTGGGGGATTAGTTTAGACTGTTGAATTATATTATAATTGCCTAAAGACTTAGAGAAAAATGTTAATTGCTTATTTTGTTGATTATTATTGATTTTCGAATTATTATAATAGAACAAATGTGTAGTAATGTGATGGTTGGCTAGCCTAGTTCCACGATAGGTGCCATTACGACCTATTAGGATTTGGGGTCGTGACAAGTTGGTATCAGAGCTCTAGGTGACATAAGACTCAACGGTCATGAGCGGGTTTAGTAGAGTCTTGCGAGTCGATACGGAGACGTCTGTACTTATCTTCGAGAGGCTGCAGAACCCTTAGGAAACATCCCACATTCTTGAATTCCTGTCGTGCAAATCCATTTTATTCAGCCAAAAGAGTAACTCCTTGAAGTCCTTTCGTGTATTCGAATGCGCACGTGAGCGCTTGGTACCAGTTGTACATCGACGACTTGTGACTTCCATGGGTGAGATGTGATTTTTAGCATGTTGATAATGGGCCAGTCTGGAGGACTTGAGGTCGGATTCTGTCTGTGACTTGAGTGCCGAGATTTCGTTTGTGTGAGCACGTGCATTTGGGGACTTATGTATCCGTTTGTGTCCTTATTGATAGGACTTTGTGACTAGATGGATACATGATGAGTGTGATTTGATGGTCAGATGTGTTCAAGTTGTTCGATTTTGACAAAATGAATTGGCGGGGGATGTGGCAAGAACCATTGAGTATTTGACTTCTATATTGAATTAGAATATGGCTTCGAGTTGTGAGTGTATTGAAGGACCTCTCGTGCAGCGTAGTTGTGGAGTGGAGTGGATTTCCTGTTGTGTTCTGAGCTCCTGGTGATGTCTTTTGGGCTGACCAATGCCCTAACATCGTTCATGTATTTGATTGACGATATATTCAGCCATGTTGTAACTCCTTTGTTATTGTATTTATTGATGGCATCTTGTCGTACTCCCGTAGACAGGGGTAGCATACTCAGCATTTGATGATGGTATTACAAGGATATAAGGAGGAGCATCTTTGTGCGAAATTCTCCAAGTGTGAATTCTTGGCTCAGTTCAGTAGCATTCTTGGGATATGTGGTGTCCAGTGAAGGTATCCATGTGGTCTGACGAGTGTGAGCAGAGCTTCCAGAAGCTCAAGATTTCCTTGACCACAGCTCCCGTGTTAGTATTGCCATCAGCTTCAGGTTCTTATACCGCTTAATGGGATGTCTCGAGGGCAGGCAGCGGTTGTGTTCTAATGTAGTAAGGTATAGTGATTGCGCGATATCTATGATTTTTGGAAGTGTATAGGGAGATATCATTTTGAGGTTAAGCAGGCAGGGGTATCTCCTGCGGGTTGTCCTGAGATGTGTGACCCTTATGTTTATCTGTAGTAAGTTCTCTCTATCAGTAAATGATGTATGTTGTAATTTGGGTTTAGATCGCTTGTGGGAGTTGGCATGACCATTACTATGGTGAATGTGAGATTTGTATTCGATTTGAGGGTTAGATGGTTTGGGTCATATGAGCTTATGGAGGATTTAGTTGAATCTCACCATAGTATGGTGGCAGTGATAGCGTATTGTGATGACCCAAAAGGTCATCCTAAGTAATCCTAGCTAAATCTGTGTTCCGAGGCCCAGAAAGCCTCCGTTATTCTCACCTTGATATGCATGCGTAGCCCGGGCGTGTAGCCGGGAAGCCTTTATATTGAAATTGGATGAAAAATAGAATTTATGATAATTAAATGAATAAATTTGACTTTGGTCAACATTTTTGGGAAACGGACCCGGATCCGGACCCGTGATGTGACAATCCCGGAGGGTCCGTAGGAAAATATGGGACTTGGGCGTATGCCCGGAATCGAATTCCGAAGTCCCAAGCCCGAGAAATGAATTTTTAAAGGAAATTGTTTTCTGGAAATAATAAAGGAATTTAAAAATGAATTATTAAGTGAAAACCATGTTACCGGGCCCGTATTAAGGTTCCGGAGCTCGGAACAGGTTTATTATATGTTATTTGTCTTATCTGTGAAATTTGGTGTGAAACGGACTTGAAACGACGTGATTCGGATTAAAAATGGGAAATTTAGAAGTTTATGAAGTTTGAGAAAATTCTAAGAGTTGCGAGGTTTTATTCGATGTTCTTAATGATATTTTGGTGATTTAAATGCTTGAATAAGTTTGTAAGATGTTTTGGGAGTCGTATGTGTTTTTGGTTTTGAGACCCGAGGGCTCGGGTGAGTTTCGGCTAGCTAACGTGGTGTTAAAGAGTCAAAAATCTGGTGTGATGTTGCAGGTTTCTGGTGTCTGGTGTTTTCTTCTCTGCGATTGCAGCCCTTGCTCCGCGATCGCAGAGGTCTGTCCAGGTCCCTTCCGCGATCGCATTCCTTCGACCCGCGATCGCATTGTGTGACGTCTCAGTGTTCCGCGATCGCAAACCTCTTCCTGCAATCGCATAGGGTCAGCTAAGCTATGCTCCGCAATCGCGACTCCTCTTCTGCGATCGCAGTGAGTTAGGACCAGACTCTCCGCGATCGCGGCCCTCTTCTTGCGATCGCGATGAAGAAAATCGCCCAGTTAATTCCTTAAGTCAAAAACAGAATACTATTACGGGATTATCACTTTTTCACCATCTTCTTCCTCTCCAAGACCCCATAGGCGATCCTCAAGCGAGTTTTCTTCCATAGCCACTTGGGTAAGTGATCCTAACTCTAATCTCTACCATTTTCCTTCATCAATCACTAGAATCTAGGGCTAAAAACATGGAATCAAAGTAGGAATTAGGGATTTTAGGTAGAGTTGGGTTTTTGAGAATTTTGGGTGATTCAACCTCAATTTGGGGTCGAATCTTAAAACAAATTATATATTCTAACTCGTGGGGTTATGGGTGATCGGGTTTTTGTTCGAGCCTCGTGTTTGGACCAAGCGGGCTCGGGGTAACATTTTGGAATCTTAGGAAGAATGCTTTGAAATAAATAATTAGGCTATGGGTTTGATTTATTGA
>ML277853.1:766-29295 GCA_005239495.1 Nicotiana undulata
AACTATGCATGTTTAGTATAGTATGGGTAGAAAACATGCCTATATGATTTTACTTACTTGTGTGCGCAATAGATATCCTGTTTAGGACATGCACCAGAAACCATGCTTAGGTTCTTCATTCCAGCATGCCTATTCATATAATTTTATAAACATTTCTCCCCGTTAATAACTACAACAAGTAATGGAACTATCATGACATTCTACTGCTGCATCTTCATAAGCATTGCATGTAGAAAACCTGCCTATAGGATTTTTACTTAAGTGCATTAGAAATCCTGCTATTTAGGACTTCATATTGGTTTTGAATTACAGTTGTTGATCACCTAATCAACATGCTTAACCTCGCTAAAATGTGGTCAATTGGTTGAAACGATCTGCAAATATAACATCAACTCTCTTAAAATTGGAACTGAAGTCTGCATGCTCACCTTTAAACAAATAGGCAATGTATACGAACGCCTAGGAAAACTTTAGGCCTAATACATTATTAAAACCAAAACCTAATCATGTTTCATTTAGCTGGTATTAGAACCAATCAGTCCCCTTTTGAAATTCTTAATCTTTGATACTTTTCATTCCTGTTTTATCTCTTTCTGAAGTTCACCCTATTTCCTAAAAACTCCTACTCTACTGTTTTCAAATACTGATTTCCAACTCAAAAACTCTTGTTTTAAATCCTGACTTTGAGACCTTGATTGTGTTTGAGATGTGATATTTACGTGTTTACTTGTGGAGGGATCTGTGAGCCATTATTTTCCCTTATGTGTTCCCATACGTGTAGTCCTATTTGTTGTTATGTATGTCGCTTAGCATTTTATCCTTTTAAACTGAGGGGTTTCAGCCTAGTACCCGCCTTTGTAGGAATAGTAGTCCTAAATACCTTCCAGGACTTATAAGACGGAACGGGTAATAGCACACAATAAGCTCTCGTGACCAACACGCGCATTTTAAATAACCTTTGCGGGGTGGGAAGGGTAGAATACATATATGATGACTGGTGCGCTAATACCACGTGTAGCCGCCTCTTTGAGGAAGTGACATAACGGGTATTGCATTGATGTGATCCATATTACTTTAAACCTGGTATAATTTCTTAGAATACTTTTGTAATGTTTTCAAAACCTTTAATAAAGGTTTATGCTTGTGTGAAATCCCCTCTTATCTGAGCCTTTTTTGTTACTTGCTTACCGTCCAAATTCACAAAACTTCTTGGCTGGGACCCACAGTTGTGGATCTTGAGGGGTGCCTAACATTTTCCCCTTGGGATAACTTCAAGCCCTTACCCAATCTCTGGTAATGCAAACTAGTTTATGAGTTAATCATTCTAGGTGCCCTAACGCACCATAAAATTGTTAGGTGGCGACTCTTCCTTAACCTCTTCCTTTAAGGAGTTGTCCAAAATGTCATAAACCCGATCTCTCCATACCTAACCCGTGTGGAGAAAAAAAAGGGGGGCGCGACAGCTGGAAATGAGTTCGGTATCCTTGTTATTATGAAGACTGTGATTCCAAGGTGTGCATATTCCTTGTTCCTACATTCAAAGAAAAATCATGAGTTTTATAAGGGGGGGGGGGGCGGTTCGTGCCTCTGTCGGCTTGCTTGACTTGCTTGCTCTGTCTGAAGATCCTGTTTAAATTATCGGGGCAGCATTTGCTAAACAGAGTTAATTTCAAAAGCAATCATGCATAGTTTTCGAAGACATAGTAAAAATACAGTTTTAGAAATTGATTAGATGAACAAGTGACTGTGACACGATTTGAGACATTGTGACTACTTCTGCCGTAGAATTTTGAGGGTCATCCTCAAAATTCTGCCCCAGTTAAATGGACAACACTTCTAACTGCTTCATATGTTGCGATTGGCTGAACATGCTTTGGAATTTTGAGGGTCCTCCTCAAAATTCTGCCCAGTTTCTGATTGTGGGAAAAATAGAAATTTTATTTAATTATGAAGAACTCACAGGGCTGCCTATGTATCCCCTATTAAACGGGAATCGGGTCGAGCGTAGTTCAATTTACATCATATGAGGAAAACATAACTAGTTTACACATAATATCGCTTGATGGCATCTGAATTGATTGGCTTTGGCCAGATTTCTCCGTCCATTTCTGCGAGTATGAGGGCTCCTCCTGTCAATACTATGTGAACCATGTAAGGACCTTGCCAATTGGGAGAGAATTTCCCTTTGGCTTCATCTTGATGCGGGAAGATTTTGTTCAACACCAGCTGCCCCGGTGTGAACTGTCTCGGCTTGACTCTTTTGTTGAAGGCTTTGGACATTCTGTTCTGATAGAGTTGTCCGTGACATACTGCGTTCATCCTCTTTTCGTCTATGAGGGATAGTTGCTCATAACGGCTCCTTATCCATTCTGTGTCACTAAGCTCAGCTTCTTGTATGATTCTCAAGGAAGGAATCTCCACTTCGGCGGGAATAACAACTTCAGTACCATAAACCAGCAAGTAGGGAGTTGCCCCGGTTGATGTGCGGACTGTGTTATGGTATCCCAGTAAGGCGAACGGTAGCTTCTCATGCCATTGTTTGTGATTCTCTACCATTTTCCTTATTTTATTCTTGATGTTCTTGTTGGCGGCTTCCACAACTCCATTCATTTGAGGTCTATATGTTGTGGAATTCTTGTGCTTGATATTGAAAGTCTCACACATGGATTTCATCAGATCACTGTTGAGATTGGTGGCATTGTCAGTGATGATGGAATCTGGAACTTCGAACCGACAAACAATCCGGTCGCGGACAAAATTCGCAACGACCTTCTTAGTCACAACTTTGTAAGACGCAAATTCAACCCATTTGGTGAAGTAAGCGATAGCCACTAAAATAAACCGATGCCCATTTGAGGCGGTGGGCTCGATTGGACCAATGACATCCATTTCCCATGCGGTAAAGGGCCAGGGCGAACTTGTTGCATTAAGCTCGTTTGGCGGCACTTTTATCATATCTGCATGTACTTGACATTGGTAGCACTTCTGAACATACTGAATGCAATCCGTTTCCATGGTCATCCAATAGTAACCATCCCTGAGTATCTTCTTGGCCAAGACAAAGCCATTCATATGTGGGCCGCAGGTCCGGACATGTATCTCCTCAAGCAACTTAGAAGCTTCTTTTGCGTCGACACACCTTAACAGTCCCAGATCAGGAGTTCTTCTCTATAGGGTTCCTCCACTATGGAAGAAATGATTGGACAATCTCTGAAGCGTGTGTTTCTGGGTATGGTTTGCATGCTCCGGGTACTCTCCATTTGACAAATACTCTTTGATGTCATGGAACCAAGGCTTCCCGTATGTTTCTTCTTCAACATGAGAACAATATGCCGGCTGGTTATGGATCCTTACTGGGATATGATAGATGAAGTTCTTGTCTGGATGCTCTATCATTGATGACAAAGTGGCCAATGCATCGACAAACTCATTCTAAATCCTGGGAACATGCCGAAACTCTATCTTTGTGAATATTTTCTTCAGATATTGCACATGGTGCAGATATGGTAATATCTTGGAATTCTTGGTAGCCGATTCTCCTTGTACCTGGTGCACAAGAAAATCTAAATCGTCGATTACTAGCAGCTTCTGAATGTTCATGTCAATAGCCATGTTGAGTCTTAATATGCAAGCTTCATATTCTGTCATGTTTTTGGTGCAAGGGAATTTGAGTTTCGTAGAAACCGGATAATGTTGACCAGTTTTTGATACCAAGACGGCTCCAATGTCGACTCCTTTGAAGTTTTCTGCTCCGTCAAAGAACATTCTCCAGCCATTGTAGGATTCAACAATGTTTTCTCCTACAAATGATACCTATTCGTAGGGAAAATACGTTTTCAAGGGTTCGTATTCTCCTCCGACAGGGTTTTCAGCAAGGTGATCTGCCAATGCCTGACCCTTGACTGCTTTCTGAGTTACATAGACAATGTCAAATTCACTCAACAAGATTTGCCACTTAGCCAGCTTGCCAGTGGGCATAGGTTTCTGAAAGATATACTTCAAGGGATCCATTCTCGATATGAGATATGTTGTATAGTCACAGAAGTAATGCCTCAGCTTCTGAGCTATCCAGGTCAACACGCAACAAGTACGTTCCAACAGAGAGTATCGTGCCTCATAAGGTGTAAACTTCTTTCTTAGGTAATAGATGGCCTGTTATTTTCTCCCTGTCTCATCGTGTTGCCCCAGAATACAGCCAAAAGCTCCATCTAGCACTGCAAGGTAGAGTAGCAAGGGTCTACATGGCTCTGGCGGGACCAAGACGGGTAGTGTTGATAATTACTCCTTGATTTTATCAAAAGAATTTTGACAATCTTTGGTCCAACTAGTTGCAGCGTCCTTCTTCAACATCTTGAAAATTGGCTCACATATTACTGTGGGTTGTGCTATGAATAGACTGATGTGTTTATCCGTCCTAGAAAACTCATCATGTCTTTCTTACTCTTTGGCAGTGGTAAATCTTGGATGGATTTGACCTTAGATGGATCTAACTCTATTCCCCAGCGACTGGCGATAAATCCCAATAACTTTCCGGCAAGAACCCCGAATGCACACTTTGCGGGGTTTAATTTCAGGTTGTACTTCCGCAGTTTGTCAAAGAATTTCCTTAAGTCCGCTATATGATTCGTGGCCTTTTTGGATTTAATGATGACATCATCCACGTACATCTCTATCTCCTTATGTATCATGTCATGAAAAATAGTAGCCATGGCCCTCATGTAGGTGGCCCCAACGTTCTTTAGGCTGAACGACATCATCTTGTAACAGTACACTCCCCATGGTTTAATGAAAGTTGTTTTCTCAGCATCTTCCTCGTTCATACAGGTCTGATGGTAACCAGCAAAACATTCTAGCCAAGTTGGATATTCAACTACCTTGAGGACCTTGGCCTTGTTTTGCTTAGTGACCTCCTTCTTGATTTTCAGGCTCATATCATGCTTGAATTTCCTGAGTTTCTGCTTTACTGGTGGACACATTGGGTTTGTGGGCAACTTATGAGCCACAATGGATGTACTTAACCCGATCATATCGTCGTATGACCATGCAAAGATTTCCTCATACTCTTTCAAGAATTGAGTGTACTCCTCTTTCTTTGACGGCGACAAGTGAACGTTGATGCAGGTCTACTTGACAAATTCAGAATCTCCCAAGTTAATTATCTCAGTTTCATCCAGGTTGGACTTAAGCTTGTTCTCAAAATCCTCTACTTCTGTGAAGATTTCCTCGGGTATGACATCCTCTTCTTCTGAATCACTATCCTTTTGTTACGTTGCCTCATTACATGTCACAGTTGCCGCTTCATCGAGATAGGAAATAGTAATGATGTATGGATAAAGATACGAGAGAAAAGTGGTAATAATAAATATCAATTCATTGAAAGTGTCAAAAAATGCGATTTTCAATAATTTAAATAATGTTTTGGAACATCGAAAATATTATTTAAAACAAAATGCCAAAAAGGGAAATCATAATTTAGAAAACAAAATAAACAATGTTGTTCAACCTTGCTACCCCGGGACTCGTCGGGCCCTAGATGGTCTGACAGTCCAGTTTTTGAGGAATGTTCCTCTCTACACAGCTCGGATAGTAGGGCCTTCCTCCTCCTCCTCCTTAACAATTACGCAATAGTCCATGTTATCATCCTCCAAGAACAGGTTCCTTAATGCTGCCAATGCTTATTCCTCCTCTGATCCCCATATAATGTCGGCCTGATGGAAGGTCTGACTCAGGTGTGGCACATGCTGCTCAAGTGGATAGTATGGACCACTCCACGGTGGTGACCAATTGCAAAATTCTTGCCAGGTGTACTGATATCCTAGCCTAAAAGTGGTACCATGGCGCTTTGGTTGTATTGGTTTGGAGATGCCGTGGAGATTTTTACCAAGCCCCTTGTTGGGCTCATATCCTCTCTGTGACAGCATGCTTGCTACTCCACCAATTATCATTCTCAATTGCGTTAACCCATTCAATACGATGGTAGGTTTTTCCACCTAACCTTCTTTTGTTTTCAACCACTGGGTTGGTCTGACTAGTGTAAATGGGGTTGCTCCCATCTCCATGGATAATTATTTCCTAGTGATTCCACTCATACTTTACGTCCTGATGTAAGGTTGATGCTACAATCCCCAGCAACATGTATCCATGGTCGTCTCAACAATAGATTGTAGGATGCAGATATATCCAATATATGAAATTCAACATCAAACCACGTAGGCCTCATCTGCAGACAGAGATTAGTCTCTCCAATGGTAGCCCTTTGCGACCTGTCGAATGCTTTTACATTAATAGTCCCATCTCGTATCTCATGCAGGAATTTGCCCAACCTCTTCAGTGTTGTCAATGGGAAAATATTGAGGTTGGATCCTCCATCAATCAGAACTCTGGCAATGAACTTGTCTTCACATTGCACTGTAATGTGCAGTGCCATGTTGTGATTCAAACCCTCGAGTGGCAGCTCGTCCTCGTGAAAGGTGATTTTGTGGCTTTCCAGCACCTATCCTATTGGCCATTTCTCCACCAGTGATGTTGTTGGGTAAATATGTTTCACTCAACACCTTTAATAGAGCATTCTTGTGTGCCTCTGAATTTTGTAGCAGCGACATGATAGATATCTGAGCGAGAGTCTTGTTCAAATGATCAACGACTGAATACTCCCTTGCTTGTACTTTCCTCCAAAGGTCATTCGGGCCAGTTTAAATAATGGGTGGTTTGTTGGAGGCCTGCTTACTAGATTCTCCCAAATGCTCTAGTTTATAAACGCTTCTCATACTGGTCATACCTTGTGCAGCGCCGGATTCCTCCATTTTGGCCTTTCCTTTTCTTTTAGCTTCGGCCACATAATCCCAGGGTACAACCTTGGTGCTGAAGGGCGGTGTGGTTGACACTGTCACTGTGAAAGGTGTGGCTACTTCCACCTCAAATGGAACAGGTACAGCTGCAGGTGGTGCTACCTCAACTTCAAATAGAACCGATGCGGTTACCTCAACCTCAACTGGCGGTTGTATCCGCACTATAATAGAATTAAGCGTGACTTCGGGTTTCTTAGGATCGTCACCCTCTTTGATAAGTCCAATTGATCCTTCGTGAGCCCATTCTTCATCCGTTTCTATCACATTGATCCCTTCTCCACTATGATCTGGAAGAGGGTTGTTGCGTACATTGGGTGTAGCTTCCTTTGCCTGAATGGACTTATTATCAATCAAGGTCTGGATCTTATCTTTCAATGTCCGGCACTCGTCAATGGTGTGCCATTTCATATCGAAATGATATGCACAGGTTTTGTTTGGATTGAACCATTGGGATGAATTCTCCATGTCCATAGTAGGAATAGGGGTGATGTAACCAGCAGTGTCACGACCCGAAATCCCACCTTCAGGCCGTGATGGCATCTAACGTTGAGTCCGCTAGACAAGCCAATGTTTTTGTTGAATCTACTCATTTCTTTGTTTAAGATGTCTCACAATGAAACCATAAGCATGGATATATAAACTAAAAATTTGCGGAAGCTAGAAATTTCAACAACTTAATATAATCGTTACGCAGTTCCATACAAAGTTTCCCAGAACTGGTGTCACAAGCCTCATAGACGATCTAAGATTTCTACAACAATAGTCTAGAAAGAACAAGTAAAACTGTCTGGAAATACAATAAGACATGAATGAAAGATAGATGGTGACGCCAAGGCCCACGAACGTCTGGGGGTCTACCTTGATGTCTCCTATGTGGACTGAAGGATGCTCCCTTTGTCAATGTCCACTGGGTCCGGTTGCGTAGTCTGCACAACATAAAGAAGTGCAGGTGTAGCATCAGTACAACCGATCTCATGTACTGAGTAAGTGCCGAGCCTAACCTCGGCGAAGTAGTGACGAGGCTAGACACAACAACAACATATACCTGTAAAGTTCTACAATATATAATAGATAGTAACAGGAAATAACAGTTATATACGAGGGGGAATGGGGAACATGCTGGGGGAAACAATAGAGAAACAATAACGGTTAACTGAACAAGACCCCAATACAACGGAATGAAAATCAACAGCAGGTAGCAATAAAAACAAATATGTACACGGCATCACCCTTCGTGCTTTAATCTCATCCTTACAATGAAGTAAATAAATGAATGATTGGCACGACATCACCCTTCATGCTTTTACTTTATTCCTCACATTGCAATAAATAAAGTAATGAATGGAACGGCATCACCCTTCGTGCTTTAATCTCATCCTCACAATGCAGTAAATAAATGAATGAATGGCACGACATTAACCTTCGTGATTATAAATGTAAAATCATGGCACGGCATCACCCTTCGTGCTTTAATCTCATCCTCACAATGCAGTAAATAAATGAATGAATGGCACGACATTAACCTTCGTGATTATAAATGTAAAATCATGGCACGGCATCACCCTTCGTGCTTTAATCTCATCCTCACCATGCATTAAATAAATGAATAAATGGCACGGCAACACCCTTCGTGCTTTACACTCTTCCTCACCCAAGTAATATCAACAACAACAACAACAAGGAAAGGCAAATCGTCAATATGATTCATAACCACTATAGTCCCGGCAAGGGAACTACAACAACCATACTATGGCCCTGGCAAGGGACTCAGCTATAACCAATCTCTTCTAGATACATAACTCAACAAAACAATCCTCAACTAAAAATAACTTATCACATATTCTTATCAGGTATTTTCAACAATTGCATACTTCCGAAATGAAATCTGCTTCATAACACAATAAATATTAAAGGGAAACATGTAATACATCAAAACCGACTCACGGGCATGCATTGACCGCAACGTATAGGTACTCGTCACCTCACCTATACGTTGTACATGGATAATCACGTAGCAAATATGACTCTACACCTAATCCCTCAGCTAAGGTTAGACCAAACACTTACCTCGAATCCTCGATGCCTCGAACACAAATCAAGCCTCAACAGGTATATAATTGGTTTTGGAATCCGACCCCAAATTGAGGTCTAAATTCCCAAATTTCGATATTCTTAGGTTTTCCCACAAAATTCCCAATTTACCATGAAAACCCTAGATTCTAGGATGCAATCTTGTAAAAAGGATTTAAAGAGTAAAGAAATTGAGTTAGAACTCACTTACCAATGTTTTTGAAGAAGAAAAGTGTTTAGAAAATCGCCTCCTACGTTTTAAGGTTTTTGAAAAGTGGAAAATAGCTGAAAATTATGTTATTTATAGGTATCCCTGCCCAGGCTTGTTGCAGCCTCGCAGAAGTTCCACCATCACGGTCCGCGGTAAGGCGACCGCGACCGCGAAGCTGCTGCAGGTCCTCTGAAGGTCAACCACCGCGGTCCGCGCTAGGGCGACCGCGGCCGCGCTCCCAGGTTCAGAGACATGTTGTTGCACCTGCACACTCAGTGATTTTAAGTCTAAAACACCCCGGAACCTACCCGAAACTATCCTGAGCCCTTGGAACCTCAACCCAAAAGTGCACACAACCTCGGAACCACATTACGCACTTATTCAAGTACTTAAACCACCAAAATAACATCAAAACAAGGAATTAGACTCCAAAATCTATAGAATTCCTTCAAACTTCATAAACTATCGAATTTTCCATTTTTGGATCCGAAACACGTCAAACCAATTCTGTTTCTTACCAAATTTTACAGATAACTCATATTAATCATATTGAACCTGTTCCGGGCTCCGGAACCATAATACGGGCCCGGTAACATGAGTTTCACATAACAATTTATTTTCACAAGTCTTTATATTTTTTAGGAAACAATTTTTCTTTAAAAATTCATTTCTCAAACTTGGGACCTCGGAATTCGATTCCGGGCATACGCCCAACTCTCATATTTTCCTACGGACCCTCCGAGACGTCAAGTCACGGGTCCGGGTCTGTTTACCAAAAATGTTGACCAAAGTCAACTTTATTCAATTAATTATCAAAAATTCAACTTTTATCAAATTTCTACATAAAAACTTCCCGGCTACGCGCTCGGGCTGCGCACGCATATCGAGGTAAGATTAACGGAGGCTTTCAAGGCCTCAGAACATGGTTTTAATTCAAATTACACGGGATGACCTTTTGGGTCATCACAAGCAGCCTTCAGCCTTTCGTATAATTGTTCAATGGGTTCAGCAATGACGATGTATTGTTTGGATGGTTTACGGTCAAAGTTAGGACGGGGTCTCGGGTAGTTTGGATGAGTTGGGGTGACTGAAAGTAGGACGGTTAGGTATTATATGTGTGGTAAGCAGCAGATGTTTGGGAATATATGGGAGGTGATGGTTGGTATGTGGGTGGAGGTGTTTGGTATGCCAATGGAGAGATATGATATACAAATGGAGTTTTGGGTCCTTGGACAACCATTATTGTTCCCACGTCTTTCTTCTTCAATATACCTCCTGATTGCAATGCTTTATTCGTGGCCTGCAGTGCCTCAAAATTTGTCACCATAACGCTTTTAATTCCCTCTTCAATACGTTCTCCGAGTTTGATGATATCGGAGGATTTATGGTTTTCAATAACCATCAATATTTCATAGTACTGTGGATCATGTGCCCTGACAAAGAAATTGTTCATCTGTTCCTCGTCCAATGCTGGTCTGACCTTGGCTGCTTCTGACCTCCACCGAGTAGCATACTTGCGGAAGGTCTCATTTGGCTTCTTCTTTAAGTTTTGGATATAGAAGACATCCGGCACATTCTCCGTATTAAATTTGAACTTGTCCACGAAGTCAGATGCTATGCTCACCCAATTGGCCCACTTCTTAGGATCCTGGCTTATATACCAGGACATGGCATCTCCGGCAAGACTCCTCATAAAGAGCTTCATTCAGATTTTTTCATCTTTTCCGAACCCAACGAGCTTGTCACAATAAGTCCTTAGATGAACCCTGGGATCACCTGTTCTGTCAAACATTTCAAACTTGGGAAGTTTGTGACCCTCTGGCAGTTCCACATCTGGTTGTATGCATAGATATTCATAGTTCAGACCTTTTATCCCTTCTTCGACGCCCTAAACCCGACTTGTTAACTTTTTGAGTTCCTCAGCCATGTTCTTAATGAGCATGTCCTTCTCAGCGGATTCTGGTGTATAGGATATGGGTTGACTGGAGTGAGGTAGGGTTTCCACGTATATAAGGTTGTTTTGGTGACCGGGCATTTGGGTAAAATGATGATCATTGGTGGAATTTTGGGGTTCGGGAATAATTTGTGGGGTATTTTGGGGAGTATGGTAGGTGTTTTGCTGATATTGTGGAGGGATAGTTTGATTCTGCGGTGGGGTTGTATAATGGTGAGGTGCACGAGGATTCTATGGGCGTTTGTTAGGTGTATTTTGAGGTGGTACGGGGTTCTGGGTATTTGAGTGGTTGATGTCTGGGATGTTGAGTGTGAGGGAGAGGTTTGCTAAGCTTAGGACCTGCTCGAGATCGCCCTGAAGTTCTAGTATTTTCTTCTCAAGCCATGAAACCGCATCATTTGGGGTTTGAGTACCCCGACCATCGGAAGCTTCCGCATTTTCAACATATGTATTGTTGTCTTTTCTGGTGCCATTCTGATCATCCATTTTTGCTTTTCCTTTGCCTTTTGGTGGACTAGGAAGATAAGGGGGAGGGTCCCTGGATCTTGTGTGATAAGTTGATGATGCCAGTATGCGCGAACCAACCTTTGGGGAATGGGAATAATTAAAAGAAAGAAAAAACAAAAAGGTAGCCAAGTTAGTGAGAGTTCTGGAAAGAAGATTTGCTGTATTTAAACACATATTGTGGAAATGTAAATGCGCGTCCTAATTTGGGAGCCTTGTTGTGCCCGAGGTAGGCCTAGAGACAAGTTGATTTGAAGAGCTTAAGTGCCAATAAATGCCTCATTTCATTAATGTGAAAATAGATAGATCCAAAACGACAATAAGATAATAAAAGATAAGTCACTACTGGCACTTGGCCTTATTACATGTGGAAAAGCAAATAAATCTAATCTACTTGGTCCCAGAAGGACCTTCCCCAGGCTCGATCTTCCTAACTCCATCGACCAGGTTCCCTAGTTCGCGCAGGCCCAATAGCAAGTAGACTCTTGCAAGATGTCCTCCCTCGCTTCCTTCAGCATTCTGGAAGTCAGCAACCCTCTTTCTTATCTTCTCTTCCAGTTCCACCAAACCCTGCTCCAGATATTCTACCCTTTCATTGGAGGTGATATCCATCTCCCTCCATTCATTGATCAATCTCATGTTTGTCTTGTGTATCTCCTGATGTTTGGCCTCAGATTCATGAATCCTCTTGCGCAATTTGTTGTATTTTACCTAGGTCTCAGCATCTTCATCTATGACCCTATTTCCCCGATCGATTCCTGGCTCCACTATCCCAGCTAGGTTGTCCTCTAACCATGTCGGGTAGAAGGGTGCATATCCCGCATGATACCTGTCTGACTCGATGGTGTCCTTCTCCAAAATAATCTTTGAGTGCCACATATGTTAAGCTTGACACCTGTAAGGGATGTCGACATCCTGAAAATCCGCTTGAAAATGACTCATCTTCGCAACCCGTGGTACGATCTGCTTCCTGCCTGCTTGTCTCATAACCCTGATGGGAACATAAGGGTATATTCCCCTTAACTCGATAAACACTAAGTGAGGAGCGTCCCTAGACTTGATGATGAAACTCGTCAATAGGGAACCATTCAAACATCCACTGGATCGATCCTCAGTCAAATTGTCGAAGAACTCCACCCATTCCTTAGCACTTTCTGGTTGAGCAAACCTATCCGGGATATAAGTCATCCTCTTAGGGTGATGAAAGGCTATATGATCATTCCACGCCCTTCGTGGAAACTCTTGACGATATTGACCCTTTTGGAGATGCTCCAATAACCAAAGTTGCAGTAACAGATTGCAACCTTTGAAATGTTTGAACCCCTTCTGACAGCGGTCCAAAGCTCGGTAGATGTCAGCTATGATCATAGGGAATATGGTGTATGTTTTTCCCTCGATTCCTTCAATTAAAGTTTTGTCTACCATAGCCAGTCTAGTGTGGCTTTTGTCCCCTTTCATTGGGAACACTATCACACCCAGGAAGCAAACAACAAACACAAAAACTCTGCGGTGAATATGACCTAAGGAAGTGATAGAGAAATCATTATGGAAAATACAGTAGGACTTATTGTGACTGTATTGTTCATACAAGTAGTCAAAGGGTACATAAGGCTTCTTTAAGCACTCCAAATCATCGTTCTTTTTCAGATCCATCATCTTTAGAAATCCCTTACCAGTGCGATTTTCCAGCACCAATAAACCAGGGTTGTCCCAAGGTAGCCCAGCAAATCCTCCTATTTCTTCTAGGAGCGGGGTCATTTCTATGGTCCCAAAGCAAAACACATACCTTTCACTATCTCAGAACATGGTTGCAGCTTCAATCAACATTGTTTGGTTGGATGTCTAACAGAGAAGGCAAATTTCCCAGGACCTTCTTCACATGTTTCTTGTCACTTGAGGAAAGATACCATGCCGAATCTGGGACCTCGTGCCTCATTTTCTGCAAAACAAATAAGGTTAGGACATTTTTCCCCTCCTGATTCCACTATTTATACATCCATGATTATCTATTGGCATTTAGTTCTCCAAAATTAATGCACAAAACGTGGTTGCGTACGTTGGGATTATGGAAACCCCGGTGGACTTTGGACAAGGTTTGTCTTAAAGGGTTATTATGGGGACAACATATTAACCCGGTTAAGTTTGACCATGATGCATGTACAATTATAATCAGAGTAAGGTTGCTATGAGGGTCTAGACTGGTACCCTCAAGCAGACAACTTGAGAGGGAAAGGAACGGAACCGTTGATTGCACCACTAATCGACTAGTTTTACCACAAATAAGCTTTTCTGAATTTAAAGGGTGATATATAGGAAGAGCGCAACCACTCATCAAGCGTTGCTATAGGATTGATTACGCACGAGTGAAATATGATATTGAGCATGATTTATGCAACAGTAAATAGCATGTTGTCACATATTTGCACGTTAGGAAAATAATAAATGCGGTATTTAATAATTGAAAGACAGTTAAGAAAGAAAACAAAGAGACAAGTCAGTTTCGTAGTAAAGAAAATCTTAAATGCTTAAAAATAGACAATTAAATTCACGTAAAGGGGAAAGGGAAAGGGTGCATGTATTAATAGGATAAAGCATCCTTCAGACTAATTCACATAAACAAGTTTCTCATGGTAAGATCCATATAATCCCCAGCAGAGTCCCATGCTGTCGCGCTCCCTTTTTCCTCGCGAAGCCTGGGTTTCGACATTTTTAAGACAACTCATTTCCTTTTGGTAAGGGGTATGGAATTTGAAGAGTCGCCACCTAACGGATTTAAGGTGCGTTAGGGAACCTAAAGAAAATAACTCATAAACCGATTTACATTACCAGAGATTGGGTAAGGGCTCGAAATTACCTTGAGGGGAAGGTATCAGGCACCCCTCAAGGTCCACAACGGCGTGTCCCGTTCAAACTCAATTTAAGCGAATTAGTCATAAAGCAACTTGAACAAATAAAGATAATTTTTTTTAAAAGGGAATAAAAGGGGGTCCTAGGTTTATTAGCCTATAGGATCACTTCTGTGCAATACTCGGTAACCTTTCTCAAATAGAGGTGTTACGCGTAGCATTAGCGCACAAGTCATCATATCATTTACTACCCAATTACCCTCCCCTTAATTATTATCTAAGCGTTCTAATAGCATCGAATATGTACCCTATGCATGCATTACCCGCCCCTTACCTATGGCCCTGGAGGTGCTTAAGACCTCTATTTAAGGTGGTTCTAGACTCACCTATGGTGCTTAAAAGGAGAAAAACTAGGCGTCAAACAAAAGCAAATTGAACTATCACATAAAGAGCAGTTAAGGGCTCAGATTTACCTCCACAAATAAATAAACAATTGCATGCCTATTCAGACAAAGCATTTTGAATGATCTAAGGTCCTATAGCAGGATATTTAGATGAGCACAAAACAGCATATACAACAATTTTATTAAGGCGAGGCTGTGAATACCTAATCAGTTTGCCTACTGATTTTATTACTTACTAAATCTGGACAGTTTATAAGCAGTCAAACAAACACAATTTTAAAACTTCAGAATTTTGATTGTCCTACAGGCTTGCCTAGGTGATAACTAGCAGGATCCTATAGACATGACATTTAAACATTAATCAGAAAGTGATTATGAACCAGTGATTAATTTAAACGGGCAGATTTTATCTTTTACACCTTATAGGTATGATGTCTATGTGTTGAAAAATGATCACAAGCGTTATTTCATGACACATAAATTGATTTTACGTATTTATCCCTATAAGCATGATATTTAAGTATTGAGACTGTTGTCATACTTATTTTTCTATATGCATGATCTCTAAATGAATAACTGTGTCAGTTAATTGCCAAAGCGAGTGCGACAAAAGATCCCAGAAACATGATTTCTAATGCACACACGAAGGTTTGAGAACATGATTATTAATGCAGGATTGGTAAATGACCTAGAAACAGGATTTCTAATGCAAATGTGAAAATTCAGGATTTCAAAGAATGAGACAAGCCCTATAGACATGGTTTCTAATGCATATAGATAATCACAACAATCCTATAGGCATGACTTCTACCCTATCCCCACAAAGATATATATAAAAGTCCCTCCAGGCTTTACTAATACCTTGTATCTGTTTTACAAATATTATTATTACAAACCAAATATAAATGAATTACAGAATGGAAATTACTATACTATAGGGAGCCTTGACAGGTCCAAAAGTAAACCTGGAAGCTAGGCCTTCAACCAAGTCTGATGCTCAACAGGCAGTCCATAATACACCAAAGGGGTTTCTGGTGTATCAAAGTTCCCAAGGGCCTCAGGGATCCCGGGCAGTGCTCACATCAGAACCTTTTCAAAGGAATAGTTTTTGTAAACAAGTTTGGAAAATCCATCCCCAGTGTGTCAGAGCTCGAATGAGTCTCATGGAATCCTAGGCAATGCTCACACTGGAGGGGCAGGACCCTAGATGTCTAAGAGTAAGAGTTGGAAATAGCATATGAAAATAGGGGATAGTTTTAGGAAAACATTTTAGATTTTAGAAGTAAATAGGAACAAACAGAGTCATTTCAGCACTTTGAAGTTCAAACAAAGATTCTAGCAATCAAACAATAGACAGAACAGGATCCTAATTACTTCAAACAAGATTTCACATTGCCTAGGATTGACTTAGTTCATTAGTTATCACTAGATGAACATATAGCATGTTGGGATTAGAATAATGATAAGACAACTACACAGAGAAAGATAGCAGGGGTTGGGAGAATAGAAGTCATTAATCAGGAACACATAAATCAAGAAAAGAATAAAAGCATGCTAGTTGAGAAACAAGCGGATAAGTATCCTGGATCAAATAAGAACATGCTAAAGTGTGTGAACCATATTGACATACTGGACAAGACAATTTCATAAGAGTTAAGGCAAGCTAGTTAACAGAGACATAGAGCAGGCAAAGGAAAGTTGATATCCACAACAGACAAGTTACATAACATACTGAATAGGACAATGACAGAGATAGACATGTTGATTAAGAGCAAGCAATAGGAAAGACCTAAATCTAGCTACACAGAAGTAGTCATGATAATTAAGATCAATAAACAGGAAAGCACATAGGTTTAACTATACATAAGTGGTCATGCTGATTATGGGCAATAAACAGGAAAGACATGAGTCTAGCTTCATGGCTTATTGAATGATAATAGAAGCGGAGACATACCCATTTAAGATATAGAAAACAGGAAGGTGAAAGTATGCAGAACCCAGTAGTCTAGCTTTGGCTTTCAACCGGCTAGACAGTGTAGAAAACACATGTAACAGAAATGTTTGAATAAGAGCAAGAGTTTTTGTGTGTGTTTCTTTCTGAGTGTGTTCGTGTGTTTTTGAAAGAAAACTAGAATGGGGTTTATATAGCACTTCAGTGTAAACCAATTAAGGTAAGAAATTTAGAGTTTACAAATAAGGCAAGCAAATACAATCGGCCAGTTAATTTGGGGCTAAACTTGGCCAAATAATTCAAAAGAATCCGGAAAACTCCCCTAAATTGTGGAGAATCAGTTTACAACTCATATTGGGATTCAAATAAGGAAAATCAATCACAGACTGTATAGAAGTCAATTAAATCCCATAAATCATACTACAATCTAATTTAGGAAAGTACTACCATTAGGCGTCACACAACAAGGAAAATAGGTAAAAGAATCACAGAGAAGTATCAATCTCGGAAGAAGAAATACAATTTGAACCCTAATGGAATCAGTCAATCTCTTCTAATTGACAGATATGGAAAATAACGGGCAAATCATTGAGATAATCAGTGCAATAATTAGAAAACCCTAGGGTTTAAAGCATATACACAAAAATTAGTCGAACTAGTAAACATAATCAGATTCGAACACTTATAAGCTTAAAAACCTTTTTGAAGAGAACTTAAAACAAACCCCTAGTTTTAGAAAATATTGGAATCCAATAGTAATAAGGAAAAACATAAGGTTTTCAAAGAAAAATACCAAATAACACTTAAAATCGTCTCAGATCTACAAGGATCTGAACAAACCCAAGTAGAAAGAGATTAGGTTTTTTTGAAAAATGACAGAGATGAAAGGAAATCTGGTTTGGAACCAGAGATTCGAGCCATAAACACGAAGATAATAATACTCACAAATGGAGATGACCATAGGTAGACTTATGAAAAGGTTTCGAATAAATCTAATTTGAATCTCTTCGAGATTCTTTCATATAACAACATAATCGAACAACCAGAAGAGGTGAGAGACCGACAGGGGCCGGAAATTACATAGAAATCCCATGGACGGGGTTTTTCCGGTGACGGCGGCTAGGGTTAAGGGGAGTGTTTGAGAGAGAAGAGGGGAGGTTAGGGAAATGAGGACGACGGAAATGAGAGAGTGGGATAGGGTTTTGGGGGTTGGGCTTAATTAAAAATGGTAACTTCATCCTTGATCGTTGATCTTTTGAGATCAACGGCCAGGATTTGATATGATGGTGGGGCGGGTTGGATGAAGAAGTGGGCTTGGGTATTTTTAATTGGCCTAAGGGTAGGATTTGGTCGAGGTCCGAAATTAAAACAAAATTAAAAGGGCTATTTGTTAAATACCCAATTAATTTGATAAATAACTTTTAAAAAATAATTAATAAATTATAAAAAATTATTTTCATGCATAAAAAATGACCTAAAATAATTACTTAATATTATAAAAATATAAAAAGCTATTTACTGGTGAAATAAGGTAATTATGCATACATGAGCTATTATTGCAAAGTTATTGCAATTATAACCCAAAAAAATATAAATGTGGTTATTCATGAAATAATTAGAGCTTAGTATAAATATAAATGATAAAATTAAGCCAAAAAATTATTATAAAACCATTTGTGATGCAATTAGTAATTATTTATATAGTAAAAATATTGGGATAAATTAATAAAAATCCTTAAAAAAGTTGCATAAATTATGAAAAAATATCAATTGATGCTCGTGCATTGCTTTGAAGATATACATGTATTTTGAAAATAATATAAGGAAAAATTGAGTATCAACAATCATGATTGTTAGTATGGTTATGAGTAGCTAAACTTTCTCATCTAGGGTTTGATGGAACCTTTTGAAGTATGATTTTTCTGTTGCATTTTATATAATTGAGCCGTTAGATTTCTCTACTTGTTCAACTATGTGTTTATTATTTTTGATTGAATGACCATCAAGTGATTGTGCCTATTTAGTATGTATTGCTTGAAAAAGGGTACATATTTAGGTAGTTGTTGAACAACATCACTCCTAACATATGTGAGGAATCAATATGGAAGGTTTAAAGGTGAGATTAAGAATAATAAAACCTTGGTGTGAGCGGTGAATTAGTGCATGCTAGCGTAGTTCAGAAGAATATGTCTAGTAAATTGTAGTAGTTGCTCGGAAGAGAATTACGACACCTGGAGTACAATCAGTAGAGAATACTTAGGCGAAATTATAGAAAACGTAGCGGGGAGAATTCCGACAATTGAAAAAATTATAACTCTAGGCCTCATTTATCATGTCTCTAACCTTTAGTATCTTTGGCTAATAATTCTACTTTAATTAGTTAGAAATAAAATCTCAATCTTTATAACTTCCGTATTTGTTCAAACTTGTCTTCTTAGTGATAATAAATAGTTGTAGCAAAACCTTAGTTCTCTGTGGAATTCGATTCCAGACTCTTAAACTGTATTATATTTGCAACGATCGCTTTAGTCTTTTTATAAGCATAGTTGAACGTGATCAATAGACAATCCACTGTCTAATTCCTCGATATTTTGCAACAGAGAAAATTCCACTTATATTCTTTGAGTTCTTTTAATTCTATAATTACCATATATCGATAATCGAAACTATAGAAACATCCTACACTAAGTTTTGCCCAAAATTATTGTAAAAATGCCCAATGTCCAAACCATCTGCTAATTCGTAATAATTGTCGAATAATTAAAAGGTAGGTAAACTTCAATTTTCATTTTTCTCCCATAGCTAAATGATTTTATTTTTGCATTGTGTATGTATTTATGCATTCCAGGAAAATAAGCAGAAACTATAGTAAATCAAGCAAGGGAAAATGCAATACAGATAAATTAGGCATATTTTTGGGCATATCGTCCCATTGCTTGTGAACATTCAAATATTTATTAGAATTATTAGCTGTTTCATCATTTAATTACTAATATGTTACGTTAAACTTATATTGTTACTTTGTATTTGACGGTAATATAATTCTAAAATTAGTTAAAATATAACATATTTCCTACCGGGGTATATCTAGCCTTATAGTATTCATGTGAACCCAATACTTTTAATGTGTACCATAATATTTGTACAAAAACTCATCAAAATTATAACAAATAGCTGAATCTGCATAATAGTTTTGATGTTAATAACTTAGAGATTAAACTCATAGACTTTAGATTCTGAATCCGGAATATACACATTAGAAGTAGTTGAAGATTAAATATATTGAATCATATATCACAAAAATTAATCAGAATTTATCAATAAGTTAAAGAGTGCTGTGTATGATAATTAAAGTCTTGAGGGGCATAAAGTAAAATATCTTTGACAAAATACATAGCTTTCCTCTAAATTGGAATTTTCTATCAAACTCTTAGCTTGGACGGCAAAATCAGTAGTGACTCAAAAGGGAAGTCTATTTCGTTCCTTAATCATCAATCACTGAAACTGAAACTGAAAATGAAACAACACTTAGCATAATAAATTCACGGTTCTTGCTGTTTTTTATTTGACAATACAATCTCATGGGTTATTTCTATTCAACTTTACTTTTCACTCTGCTCCTTCATATTTGTGATGCAGCAGCAGCAGCGTCCTTAACAATCCAAGATTCCTATGTTTCTGCAATTGGTGACCCTGGAATGAGAAACCCAAATGCAAGATTTGCATTGGAAGCTTGGAATTTCTGCAATGAAGTTGGAAGTGAAGCTCCCCTTATGGGCAGCCCCAGACTTGCTGACTGTGCTGATCTTCACTGTTCTCCTTCTCTCACAGGTTTTCACTTGTTAGTTACTTACTTTTATATCATATTGCTGACCTCATAACTAAAAATGTCGGCCGCCCGGTGCACAAAACATCCCGCATTGATGCAGGGTTCGGCAACAGGCCACACCCTAGTAGGTAGACAGTCTACCCTAATACAAGCATTAGTGACTCCTTTCACGGTTTGAATCCGTGACATAAAGGTCAGATGAGACAACTTTACCCTTGTTCCAAGGCTATGAGGTAGTTAAATAAATTCTATAAACTGTTTTTACTAATTGTGGTGTCTGAGTCAGCTTGCTACATCAAGTATTCATCAAAGGTCAAATGGAGACAACTTTACCGTTGTTCCAAGGCTATGAGGTAGTTAAATAAATTCTATAAAATGTTTTTACTGATTGTGGTGTCTGAGTCAGCTTGCTACATCAAGTATTCATCAGGTACTTGCTACATCCTATATTGAGTAATTATGTCGACTGTGAGTCTTTGCTAAGATTTTAACTCTAGTCTCCCGTCGCGTTTATCCACTCATTGCCCGTTAGGTCTAGTTGCTATAATTCAATATTTTAGTAGAGCTTTCGGGTTCGATTCTAACGCCCACCCATCAACAAAGATTCTTCATGTGCTTGGTCCAATAAACAGAATCATAATGTCGTGTCCTTGGCAATTTAAGTTTTTAGACGAGAGAGTTCACAAACTTTAATAATTTACCGACAGAGGCGGATCCAGGATTTCAAGAGGATAGGTGCACTATTGTGAAAAGGTAACCTAGAATTTACATTTGACGGGTTTAACTTTAGTCTCTTACCATGAACCCACTACACTTTTGCAATTATAGGTTCAAATTATCTTCTTTTTGAAATTTTAGTAATTTTCACATATATATCTATACTTCATGCCGAAAATAAGACCGTTCCGAGTGGGATTTGAACTGTCAATTTCACTTGTAGAGGTGCACCCAATAATAATTGCACCATAAGAGTCTTTGAGCATGGATTCACGCATATATATTTAAGTAATTTCGAAAAGATATAATATTGTTACATATAGTTTAGGGAGAGGAGTATGAGTTCACGTGAACCCATATCCCTCAACTTGGATACGCCTTTGTTTACCGATATATGTCAATAGGTAAATATGAGAAATCAGAAACTCGAAAACATAGCGGGAAGCATGTATAGAGTTACTTGATACCTGATGCTGGTGGGAGCAGCTATACCGTGGAATTAGTCGAGTATATTTGATATTAATATTAGTAGTTTTTTTAAGGGCCTAAGCTCCCTTGAAAAAAAATGAGTTGATCGAAGAATCTTGATGTTGTTCATATGATATTAAAAAAGTCCTAATCATTGTTTAGAACATCTTGTTGTGTTGTCTTTGAAGTGTTGGAGAATGGTAATATATCTTGCATAAGGCGTGTGAGACTATAATTGATTGACTACCTGGTAAACCATGGGAATATGTTGGAAAGACAAAATCTTGAATTCAGCATTACTCATGAACTTGTATGAGGTTGATGTTGTATTATGCCAAGGAGTTGGTCTTAATTTACTAGATTGCTAACATGGCTGATGCATAAGTTGATTCTAAATTGGTTTAATAATAATTTCTGATTTTTTCAAATATATATCTGAATATAATTGATGGAGTTGAGGGGTTTTTGTGGTTTACACTTGACACGTAATATTTCTTTAATATCAAGACTACCATTTGTATGGGGGGGAAAACTGACTTTACTAAATCTTGACAATTACCTGAATAGTTCGTTTGTTTATAAGGTTACGCATTGTATACTGAAAGCTATGACTATGAAATTCTTCATCATTTTGTTTCCAAGTACTGTGGCAATTTCCAAACTTGTCAAGGTTACTATAGATAGGTGAATTTGTTGGTCACTCTAGCACAAACTTGATGTGCTCTAGAGCCAGCTGCATATCAACCTTTAGAACAGTAATTTGTAGCAAGTTGGACCATTTATTCCTGGGGATATCCAACTAAATCGTAAAAAGTTTAGTCAGATTCGAGTGACCTATAGGAAGGGGAGCCTTGGATCACCGATAAAGTTGTCTCTGTGTGACTTATAGGTTGCGGGTTCCAATCGTGGAAGCAGTCACTAATGCTTGCATTAGGGTAGGCTGTCTACATTACACCCCTTGGGTTGCGGCCCTTCCCCGGACCATGCGTGAACGCGGGATGCCTGGTGCACTGGGCTGCCCCTATATATCCGACTAAAACGTTTCCCTTCTTTGTTTTCGCACTGTTTATTCTGAATGAGCCGTGAGGTCGAATCCAGTGCCACAAATTATAGAGGAAAAGAACAAGCCAATATTTGAAGTTTTCTCTTGTTGTGGCATCTTATAGTAAAACAAAGTCTGATGCTATTTTATCCAAAATTGGATGAGCATTGTACTGAAGCTTTAAGTTGTCATTCAATCAGAGTTCAAGAAGCTTCACTGTTGCCATCACTGTGGTTGAAAAAACCCTGAACCTGATTGAGTTTCCCTTATAAACCAACCATCATTGCTACTATGTTCAAGGTTAACAGTCTAATTTTTCTTTGAATTATCTATCCTTTTTATGTTCTTCCCTTTCTTTTCCCTTTTCTAAAGGTAATTCTTTTGTTATATAAAATCTGACTCTCAAGGTGAAGAAAAAGCAGAAAGATTTGGAAGGAATATTGTTTGATGAACTCAATAACAGGAATCATAGACTTAATTGCCTTGTGTAAATGCTAGATTAGACCAACTTTATGATCTACCCACTCTTATTGGGTTTGGTTTTATGGTGAGGTGACCAAGATATTCCAGGCGATCCACTTCTTCAAAAACGAAGCACTTGTATAGTACACCATAAAGTGACAGAAGTAGACAATAGATTAGGAGTTGGTGATAAATTTCCAGAAGGGAATTATAAAGCTTACACAGATCCTGATCTTTATGCTGCGGAAAAGGAGCGGTATCTTGGTTCACTTTGTGAAGGGCATGATTCTGCTGAGCCATGGTATTATTGGATGATAATGCTCAAAAACGGAAATTTTGACAAGAACACGACTCTTTGTCCTGAAAACGGGCGGAAAGTTTCTAAGATAGTGACTGGTAGGACTTTTCCATGTTTTGGTGAGGGCTGCATGAATCAGCCACTTGTATACCATAACTACTCAAGGATAGTCTATGGGAAGCATGCATCTTTGATCGGAGGTTTCTATGGAACATATGACCTTGACGCCAATTTAACTGCCGGTCTTGATGGAAAATCCTTTTTCTCAGTTTCATGGCAAAAGAATTTAAGCACAGGTAGTTGGATTATCTCAAACAAATTGACGACATCATTCAAATATCCATGGCTTATGTTGTATCTTAGATCAGATGCAGCAGAAGGGTTTAATGGAGGATATCACTATAGCGGCCGTGGAATTATGAGAAAGGTTTGTGAGTACAACTTGTTCCCTATGAATGTTCTTGTTCATTAGACGTGCTAATTTATGCATTAAAAAAACGGACGCACTAATTTTACTAAATAAAGGAACTGAAAATTCTTGTTGTTCACCCTCGAGATTAAGAGCTACATCCTTTCTTACCTGTTTTTCTTGGTTGTTTCTATTTACTTCTCGGATAAGAGTATAGTCACATTGTTTCGTTTTCTTCTTCTTTGATGAATAAATGAAGGATTTTACTGGTATAATACTAAGGGGTCGTCTGGTTTGAATACGGCGTATGCCGGGATAAGTTATGCTGGGATTAGTTATTCGGGTATTGTTTTTTATCCTCTGTTTGGTATGTTGTATTAAAAATGACAATTGCATAATTTCTAAGAAGAAGGTATAAGTTATCCCGGCACTAATTACCCCACCTTCTATTAGGTATAATTTATCCCGGTACTAATTTCAATCCCGGGATAACTTATACCAGGTTTGCTAACCAAACAAAGTATTAAGGTGGTATTTAAATTTTTATACCGGCATTATACCTTCTTATACCTCATACCAAACGACCCCTAAGTGTATATAGTGATTTTGTTTCATCATCACGGAATGACTCTTAAAGAGTGGGTAGCAGTCTCATGCTGTGATTTTTTCTCACTTTCAGAAAGGAAAAAAGCTGTAAGTTCATACTTTTGAAAATTCTTTTTGTTCTTTTTCCCTTGCAGCTTCCGGAGTCACCCAACTTCAAGGTAAAGTTGACACTTGAAGTTAGACAAGGAGGAGGCTCCAATAGCCAGTTTTATCTTCTCGACATTGGAAGCTGCTGGAAAAATAATGGAGATCCATGTGATGGAGATGTTTTAACAGATGTGACAAGATATAGTGAGATGATTATCAATCCAGCAACCACAAGTTGGTGTCGTCCAGATAACCTTGTGTCCTGTCCACCCTACCACGTTAGCCCTAATGGGGAGATAATATACAGAAATGATACTTCTCGGTTCCCTTACTCTGCTTATCATCTCTATTGTGCTCCTGGGAATGCAAATTATTTAGAGAAACCATATGATATATGTGACCCGTACAGCAATCCTCAAGCTCAAGAATTGGTGCAAATACTGCCACATCCTGAGTGGGCTGTGCACGGTTATCCTTCAAAAAAGGGGGAGGGGTGGATTGGGGATGCTAGGAGTTGGGAGCTTGATGTAGGAGCTTTATCTAATCGGTTATACTTTTACCAGGTAATCTTAGTTCTTGCATAATCTGGTTTGTGGATTTTGTGGAAAGGGGTGTCACAGATTTATTGTCTCTGAGCTGAGAGTCTCCCGGAAACAGCCTCTCTACCCCCTCTGGGGTAAGGGTAAGGTCTGCGTACACTCTACCCTCCCCAGACCCCACTTGGTAGGATTTTACTGGGTTGTTGTTGTTGTTGTTTCTTTATGGTGTTGTTGCCGAGTCCAATGCTTCCACATAGGTGCTCTGGAATCAATTGATTGTGTTGCTCATTTTCCTATTTTTTTGGGGGCTCCAACAATTTTCTACTTTGAATTTGACTCTGGGGGAAACTAGGAGTCTAAGATGCAAGAATAGAGGTTTTCCATGATCAACACGGTTCCACTGTACCTTAATTTTTCAGAAACCTGTTAGCTTACTTCCTTTTTAGTATCTCAGTCTATGTAGTGAGAAAACTACAAGGCCGTGTGACAGATGTATTGCTTGATAACAAGAAAGTATGTTGATTCAGATTTGATATTTGTTTAAGATTTAGTATTTTCTTAGTTTAGTACTTGTGAGCTAATTAGTCTAGGACTTATAGCTTTGGAAATTTAATTAGTCCTGCAACTCCCCAAGGTGCACACGAATGCACAGAGAAGGCGTCCGTGGAGTATATACAGAGGCGGAGCCAGGGTTTCAAGATTATGGGTTCGGAATTTTAAACTAATATTGGGTTCAACCGAACCCGCTCTCAGCACTCTTAGCTCCGCCCCTGAGTATAATGGCAGATATATCACTGGTGCAGTTTGTAGATAATCTATTTTAGATATACAGGCGACTGATACCTTCTAATCTTTACGTACACAGGATCCAGGAACCAAACCGGCAAAGCGTGTGTGGTCTTCACTTAATGTTGGTACAGAAATATATGTCAGCAGCCAAGGGGCTACTGCTGAATGGACTGTAAGTGATTTTGATGTATTGATTCCTGAGGATGATAAAGGTGGTGTTAGGGCAGTTCTGTAACACCTGTTGTATGCTCCTTGTTCATTGAGATCACTTCTAACCATTGTTTCTTCGCTTGTTTGTATATAGACACACATACATATATTTCTTTTTTTGGCTTTCATTATGTGTTATTACAGTAGCAGAAGTGTTTGCGCGAATAAGTATACCATTGTTGGCTTGTCTCATATATGACTACAGATCAACCTGCTTTAATATATTTTGCTTTCTTTTGTTGTTTATATACTTGCAACCATGGACTTTGAGAAGCATCAATACCGCCAATTTAGATGGTGCTTCAGTACATGCACCAAGGTGCTAACGCGCGTACCTCATTATAAAATTGTTCTGACCAAAAAATAGTTAAAACTGGAAAAGGAATAACACATGTTCTTTAGAATAGTGGCTAGACTAGGAATATAGAAGGTTAACTTAAGAACACCAGTAACCAAACCTGAATCGGAGATTTAAATTGTTTAGTGAACTATTTATATTGTTTCTTGCACAAATGCAGGGTAAGGCTGCGTACGATAGACCTTTGTGGTCCGGCTCTTCCCTAGACCGCGCATAGCGGGAGCTTAGTTGTTGTTCTATACGTCAATACCACACAAGAGGGGGGAGGTGATTTGTGTGGTGTCCAATTTTCGCGTGCACTTGTTATAGAAGGACCAGGCTCTTCTATGTGTTCCAACTCCTACTGTTTGCGGAATAATAAATACAGAAATTAAAGAACACAACAATTTTACGTGGAAAACACCTGGCACAAAAGGTGAAAAAATCACGACCTACTTCGCAGTAGGATTTTCCCAAACTCTTCACCAAAATCAATGAGCCAAACAACATTTACAAAATAAACTCTTTTGTTAACCTAAGGATTCCCTTTGTGGCAAACTAGCCTCTAGCTATTTGCGACAAACTTCAAGTTAGCTATAACTTGAACACTCAGTACGTATTACAATTGCTTCTAGATAAAGGTGAAAAGGTACAAGTTGTAATCACCTACTACAAATAAACTAGACTAAAGACAATAGATGGAACTGGTTCTTCTAGCTGGTTCAAGTAGCTTTAGAGTCGCACACTTAATTCTCACACGAACTGCTTGCAAAATTACTTTGGTAATTTTGCTCTCAATTCTTGTTCTGCTTTTGTGCGTACCTGTACAATAAGAACACTTGACAATATATAGGATTAGTAGACAAAGAAATTCACTAGAATTCGGATGCTACTCTTCCTTGGTGGAAGAGTTCTAGTTGATCTCAACTCCCTAAATTCTCCCTTATCTTGATTCTGTTCTTACTGAATAAGGAGTCCATCTCCTTATCAATTTGCAATATTTTCGATCAGGAGATATCTTCTTTAGATCACAGATTTCGTTTATCTCCTGCTTGTGCACCTCACGTGCCCTTAACCTGGTTCAACTTTGAGTTCCTTTGTCAATCTTCAAAACCATTCAGCTTCTTGGTCCAACAAATTCTCTCTTTTTGATGATGACAAACTCTGTGTTTAGGCATGTAACCACTTTAATCCAACATTGACACTTTTTAGAGTATTAAGCATTTATCATAAAGAACCAGGTTCATTAGTTTATAAATATAACATATTCAAAACATAGCACATCTTTCCCCTTTTGGCATTAAAAAGTTGCAAAGTGTCAGAAATACCAGATATATAAGAATTACTCATGGCCACTAGGGCAACTGCAAGTGCAAACATAAATTAATCATCAATTAGCAAACCAAGAATGCAAACTATCAAAGAAAGTGAGATAAGAATAAGAGCAGAAACATCAAAATTCATTGATAGAAGAAAAGGAGTCTGAGAGAAAGACAATTTAACAATATTTGGGAAGCGCACTATTCTGAAGGGGAGATTGTTGAAGGATCTGGAGGAATCTGGCATGGTCTACCTAATGGATAAGCTGGAAGTGCAGAGCTGGAAAGACATGGAGCCCGTTTGGATTGGCTTAAAAAAGTGGCTTTTAAGCACAAGTGCTTAAAAACAGTTTTTAAGTGCTGGAGCTTATTTTATAAATGAGCAGTTACATGTTTGGATAAAAGTGTTGAAGCTTAAAAAAAGTTGTTGAAGTGTTTGGCAAACAAGTGCTGGTAAGCACTTTTTTCTATTAAAAAGACAAAAATATCCCTAAAGTTGTTAACATTATAAAAGAGTTGATTACAGGAGTAGCAATTATATATAAGTATAATATATTAAAAAAGAAAGATGAAGAAAAAACTGAAAATATATTTAAAAAAATTCCAGGGAGGGGGGGGGGAGAGGGGGG
>ML277853.1:29308-53917 GCA_005239495.1 Nicotiana undulata
GGGGTACAGAAAAAAGACGAAAATCTGAAAATTAAAAAAAAAGTAAAAAAAAAATTTCTTGTGCGGGAGTGGGGGCAGGGGTGGGGTGTAGAAAAAAAAAAATTTAATAGTTTCTTTGACTGAGGATAATTTTGGTATTATAAAAACTTATAAGGGACAAAAGAGTAATTTTATTGGTCAAACTAAAATGGTTTTTAAGCCAAAATAAAAAAAGTTGGGATCAGCCAACTTCTTGCTTTTGGCTTTTTTAAGCACTTTTTCGCTTGTTTTAAGCAACTTTTTTTTTTTGCCAAACGCTCCATTTAATAAAAAAGTGCTTAACCCATCCAAACACCCTCATGGTCCTTCAATTAGATGGAAGGCTGGCTAGGAGTGAGATTGTAGAGTTCATGATCAATGTTGTAGTCAAGGATGGCAGAGTCTCCAGTCAGGTAAAGGGGACCAAAATTACTTTTGATGACATAGCACTGGGAGAAATACTTGGGATTCCATCTGAAGGCTATGATGATTATACAAGGCAGAAGTGGCCCAGCATGGATGGTCTTCCTTCTGCACTGCAAATTACCAGGAGGTTTTGTGACAATGCCGAAGAGGTGGAACCAAGGGCAGTCTACAAGAGCGAGATGAAGCCCCCTCACAAGGTGGTGTTTGAGTTCATCAACAAATGCGTACTGCCCAGGCAGGAGAGGAGGCACATAGCAAACTACATGGACTTAGCTCTCATGGAGTGCCTGGACAGTGGAAAGAAAATCAACTGGCCTTACATCATCATTCAGCTGCTGGACAGGGTGGTCAATGGTTCCAAGGCTCATGCCATCCGGATCCCATATGGTTTCATCCTCACAATTGTGTTGGCTCACTTCAAGGTGCCTCTGAAGAAGGTAGAAATGTCCACTGTCAAGAACCATTCTGGCAAGAACACTCTTCTGGCCTGTGACTATGTTGTTAATGTTCCTAACAATGAACCTGGTTCATCCAGAAAGATGCCGGTAAACAGCAAAGTCAGAGCCCTTGTGCAGGAGGGTGGGGATAAGGATGCAGAAATTCCTAGGCTGAAGAATCGACTGGCTGAGGTTGAATCTGAGAGGTATGCTCTCAAAATTGAGCTTGCCAAGGAAAAGGAGAGGAAACCTTAGCAGACCTTAGCAGACCTGGTCCTCTTGGAAACAGTTTAAGGTGTAGCAGACACAGATGCATACTTCTTGGAAGAAGTCTTGGCTTTCTTTGGTTTGGGTGTCTGAACCTCAATATCTGCCATTTGTTCCTCGTGATGGACCAGGTCCATCTCCTCAATATCAACAGCCTCTACAGGCTCAGAAACTTTTATCCTACCCTTTTCAACTCTCTTTCTCTTACTCTCCTTCAACGCCTTTTGCAACTCCTCCCCATTCCGCCTAATTGCACTTCTTGTAGTTCTTCCTCTTGGAAGTGGGGTTTCAGCAGAGGGAGTGGTTTTTCTCTTCTTACTCGCCTCTGGAGTTTCAGCCTTGGGAGTCCTCTTCTTCTTGGGTTTATAACTCTCCCCTAACTTTTTCATAAGGTGTGCTAAGGTTTCCTCAATGGATGAACCAAGTTCATCTGTAGCTTGTCGAAGATTTTCTAACCCCTCAGCAGCTTCGCCTGAGTTACTTCCCCCTAAGTCCTTGGCTTCTTCTTCTACTACTACTGGTGCAGTGCCACAAATGGCCAACGGAGTAACTTCTACCCCTGTTACCCTCACATTACCCCTGCCTCCCTCTCTCTATCTTTTTCTTTCTCATATTTGTTTTTACCACCTCTTCGTCGCCTATCAAGTACTTCCACATCCACCACAGACCCAATCAAAATAAACCTATTTTCAGAAATTGCAGATTCAGGCTCAGACCTAGTTCTTGGAATCGATGATACCTGTTAAGAATCAGATGAACCAGTTGCTTCCCCCTCAATTGCTGACTTGAAGGAGTCATTAGAGTTCTCTGATTCTTGACCCTGGATGGCTTTAAGCTTAGCATTCAACTTTTTAGCGAGAGAGCCAGTAGCCACTGATTTCCTGGCAAGAATTTTGACTCGCCTTCTCCTGGGTTCCGAATTAGGGATGGGTTGAGGAACAGAAGTGATTGGGGGAGACGGAACAGGATTATTTTGAGGGGTGGTGGGATGGGATTGAGATGGAGTGGAGGGATGTGATTGAGATGGAGTGGAACCAAAGATAGTGTGATATTGTATTCATGTGTGGTGGAGGAGGACGAGGCGGTGGTAGAGTATTAGCCATTGTGATGCATTTTGTTAAATAAGGGAAGAAAATTAGGATCAAGGTGTTGGAGCAGAAAGATGAAAGGATTTCGACGGTTATGACTTGAGGAAGAGATGTGAATGATGATTTAGAGAAGTGATGATGATGGGATTTTAAAGGGAATGGGTAATTAATATATAACGGGTGTATTTTGGGTCAAGAATAAGTCTAATCATTGTTGTAAGTGTCAGTTAAAACTGACGGTTACGACTACCCTATTTTCTAGGCTTCTTAATTTTATTGGACTCTTTTGGGTAGACGAAACTGGTTCAAAATTAGGATAAAAGACTAGATTTTGAAAAGATCTAGTTTTAGATGGAGTACTGCTCATAATTACTGTTAGTATTTCAAAATGTGTATAGTGGAGAACACATACCTCGCATGTCAGATGAACCAGCATTGATGAACCAGGTTCATCATGTAAGAAACCTCTTGATCAAGCCTCAATTTTCAAAAATAGGAAAAACATCATTAGTAACCAATGAGTCATATCAAAACATGGCAAAAGAGTATGATGTTTACAGCATGAGACCGAGCAACGATTATTCTGATTATTTACACAAATTTCAGAATTTCTAGCCAAATTATTTTTTCATTTTTTTCAATTTTTTTCAATTTTTATTTTGAACTGGTTCAGTTAGGTGATTGATCACGCCCAACTATGTCTTATAAAAAGGAAAAAGTGTTCGTTGCAAATATAATCCGGGTATTTAGCCCAGAGTCGAATCCCACAGGGAATTAACCTATCAATTACTTTTGTCAGACTCACTGAATTTCCCGTAATCAACTTCCAAGATATTTTGAATAGCAATTGGGTGTATTTATACTAACTATTATTGAATGAAACTATTTAAACTAAGAGCTAAATATGAATAAGTTGTAAACAATAAAGAGAAGGATCTAAGGTTATGATTTCCCCTATTGATGGAATCCCTTCCTGTTATGTTTCATATAGATTTGCCTAATCTTCTCTATCGATCATGAGCACTCTTACTACCGTAAATCTCTCCCGAGTAATTACGACAATTTACTAGACGCACTCTCCCGAGTTACGCTAGATGGCTTTCGTTACAGCTCACTTAGATCGCACCCAAGGTTTCGTTATCCCTAATCCCACCTTTAAACCCTTGGTTATTGATTCCTCACATACGTTGGGAGCGATGTTGTTCAACAACTACCTAAATATTCACTCTCTCCCGAGTAATACATACTAAATAGGCACAGCTAATTGAGGATCATGTCAATTAACTACAACAAGAACGTAGTTGAACAAATAGAGATTAACTTGGCAAAACTATATTAACACAACAAGAAGTTCATCCTTCAACAGGTTCCATCAAAACCTTAGACTAAATAATTAGCTACTCATAATTGTTTTCATAATCACAACAGCAAAATTCATCATGAATGATTAAAACAAAAGGAAGAAAGGTAGAACTCGATGCCGAATTTTCCTCCTTGCCTCTTGCCTCTTCTTGCCTTCAACAAAACTATTAAAACCTTGATATCTTCTTTTGGGCGAGCTGGACCTCTTATAGGTTAAGTGGAATTGCTCACGAACTTCCAAAATTACCCCTGATATTACCGTGTTTCGGAGGGACTAGCGCGGCCGTGCACGAACCGCGCTTATTGACTTCTACACTGCCTGTCGTTCCTGAACTAGCGTGACCGCGCATGGGCCGCACATATCGCCATCAATTCTTCCCAGGCTTCTTCTGCACAAGCGTGGCCACGCTAAGGCCATGCTAGGCCCACGCTAGTGGGATCAGCTATTCCTCTCTTTTTTTCTTCCTTCTTCCACGCTCATTCACCTCCGATTGGCTTTCCTAGCTTTAAATTGACTCCAAAACAATGTCCTATGTCTTCATAATCAAGACTTGCTCCTGCAAAACACAAAATGCATAATTAGAGCCATTTTTTATCATTTAACCTTCCTAGAACAGTGGAGCATAGCCAAGTTAGGGCGCAAAAGGTTGCTAAACTACATGAATCTAGCTTATTATCAATATCCCACACTTAAATCATTGCTTGTCCATGAGCAATCAACCATACTCTACAAAGGTTCCTTAGCTAAGCACTTCCCTAACGTATCACACGAAGAACATATCACAAAAGTTGCGTCTAGTAGTGTAACATATTTGCCTCAAGAATCGACTCTCACGTGCCGCGCAATATTCATAAATTACTCACTTTACTCTATACAGAGTTCAAGACTTACCTTTCCTTCATGAATCAAGTGCCCTCGCAACACACACGAGATTAGTTCCACAAGTAATAACATTAAGAACAATTAGGAACTCAGATAGACAAAATTCACTCACTCTCAGAAAGAACATTCATATGCCACAAAGATGCACCATAGGCTTGCCCATAGTGTACTACTTTACTAATCGAACTCATTCAGTCTAAGATCAATCAGGACTTCATTTGGTTGTAATGTAGGCTAAGGGACGGGTAGGATATATTTGGATATAGTGACTAATCTCCCTAAGCACTTTAATACAATTACTTTCACTTTCAGAACCATACTTATGTCAGATCAGACATTCCACCTCACTTCAATTTACAATGCCCCAAACTTCTTTAGGCACAATTGTATTAAGTCACCACTTATCAAAGACCATTTTTATTTATATGTATATATTATTATTTTTTCAAGTGGCGCTTATTTTATTTTTTAAAACACTGCACCTTTCTCCCATTTCATTGGTTCCACTCAAAAGCCAAACCAACCACCCCACACCTTAACTTTTACACATTTCAAAACAATTCAAGTGCTCATGGGAGGTAAAGAGGTTCATAGATGGGCCATTCAAACAATTGGGTAAGGCTTGTAATGTGGTTGCCAAAGAAACAGGCTTATAGGCTCAACGGGGTTAACTACGATATATCACATTTAGGTGGGTATACTTTATATATCTGGCTTAACAAAGAAACGCATATATCACTTCTAAGACTGAATAAAGCTACTATTTCACTTTGCAAACACACATGGAAAGTTCTAGGCATCAAATGCAGAGCATAGAATACAATACAACTCACACACACATGGAACATGACTCACTCCAGATTGGCTTATCAAAACACTCTCGTCTGAGTACTCAAGTCAGTTACAAACATACAATTTAAGGCACTCTAACAAGAATCAACAACTGAGACTAAGTGTCACACTGCATTGTCTATTGTGTTCAGGTGTAACAACGTTAAGGGATTCTCTTTCTCTCTCAGCTCATAGACCATAAGTACCAAATAAAAAAATAAAAAAAATAAACAAAAACTAACTACATTCGGTTCAAGCAAAACCCTTGGAAAATAATCGCGGTCCAAAGAAAAACCAAGGGGGAATTACTATACTACCTAAAACAAAAATCTTTTTGGTATTTTCTATAGACTTACTTCCCTCAGGAAAACTGTCTAGGAGATTCATCGTCAGGAAGAGTCCAACATATTTTTGTTTTTTTTTGTTTTTTAAGATCGACTTAGATCCTCAAGAACCCCGTCAAGTGTGATCCGTCGTTGGGACAAGTCGACTCACATAATTAGACTGCTACTCAAAACCAAAAACAAAAGAAAACAATTATGTTCCTATATATATACACATACAACGACGTGTCCCCCACCCCACACTTAAAAAGAAGACATGTCCTCATGGCATACAAAATAAAGAAATGTGAGGTAAAGGAACTTCCCTGATGGATCAATCTTAATCGGAGACCGTCCCCAGGTCCAGATGACATGCACGACCCAGAGCTCGCAGTCAACCCATTATCTTCTTCTCAGACTTTGCATTCTAGGTGGCCAATGCCTCAACCTGCGTCCCCAAATCAGTGACTGTGGTGCGCAGACCCGCCATCTCCTGCTCTTGGGCATCTAACCGATCACTCTGACTGACCCTAGACGGTCATGCGGTGTAGCGACATGCTCATGGGTGAGCGGCTCTACTTCCTCTTGCTCATCCTCCTCCTCAGGTGCATCATCCATATGATCACCACCAGCTTCCATATGGTCCTTCCCAATCGGCACCTTGTCTGCTCGAAACTTGGCCTCTTTCGGCACTTTGCCATCTATCCTCAAATTTTCCGTCACCTGAGCTGCACGGCATAATCTAGTGACAAGAGAGGGGAAGAAGAAGCCATACCTATTGATCGGACAACGAGTAAACATCTCCTCGTGAATAAGCTTGGCCACGTCAAAGTTGTGGCCGTTCATGAAACACCAGATCAAAGTAGCACGATGAGCATTCACTTATGTGGTGTTGTAGGACGGGATAAGCCAGTTGTTGATGAGATATAGCCAACACTTCCCTTCAAAGGTTAGTGCCGACGACTTGAACTTCTCTCAATATTGCATCCACACAATCTCCTTGCCCGGTGCACATATAGTTTGAAAGAACATCTCTCACTGAGTGTAGCGTCTACCATAAGCCTCATAGAAGTCGTCCATCTCCTCCACAGGACCTGGTAGCCTGTAGGCTCTCCTAATGGCTTCCACAAAGGCGTCAACAGGCCTCTTCCGCACTGTCACCACATCATTGACAAGCTTCGAAATGTTTGCGTAAAATTCTCACACAACCATCAAATTGGCCTCGTCCGGCTCTTCCAAGAAAATCTCCAACCTACGCCGGACCAGCTCATTGTAAATGTTGGGACAGTCATGCTGGAGGGACCCTATATCCATGCCCCTTTCTGGTATTGGCTTCTTGGTTTCCTTAGCAGCAAAACGTTCCTGAGCTGCGGCAGAGACGAACTTGTTGCTATCATAAGGACGAGCATCAGTTGACGTTCGTGCTCTAGATGATTCCGTTTGTCTGCTGGATGAAGGACCGGTGGCTCGGCGCTTTTTGGAGGATGCCATACTACCTACAATAAGGAACATCATTAGCGTAGTACAAAAGAAGTGACCCGACTGTGGTTACTCATACTTCACCCATACAATTGGTCACAATTACCATTAACACTCACAGTGGCACTTTAACAAACACTTGGTGCGCATCATTCGCTGGAGCCCCCAATTAACCATGTTATACCCCAATTTCCACCACGATTGCCCCAATGTTACCCACCTAAGTTACGATATACAACTACACAAACACCACCACCCACAAGCAACTAAGTATACACTACAAATTACTTCTAAGAATAAATTAAGAAAAACTACTACCTAAACAAGAATTCAAAAGAAAAATTAACAAAAATAGGGGAAAAAAGAAAACCTTACCTGGGGTGGGAGAAGATTGTGAGAATTGAAGAAGAGTGGTGGGGAGGGATTAGCATTGAGCCTTGGGAATAATAGGGTTGAGATTATTTTGGGGAAGGAATGAGATTTGTGGGAGTAGTGAGGGAGGGGAGGAGTTTTGTCGTGGGGGAGTAGGTATTTTAGTGGGAATAGGAGAGGGGGGGGAGGGTTTAGGGTTGGGGTGAATAAGAAATAAGAGAAAAGAATTTTAAAAAAAAATTAAACTAACTAAAAATAAAACCTGGCTGGCGAAGTGAACAAGCGCGGTCCTAGCGCGTTTCAATCCCAGCCGCGTTTGTTGAGCAAAACACATCTTGATATGTGTGGTGGGAGCGCAATCATAGCACGCCTGCGCATATCGTGACGAGACGAGGCATAAAACTTTATGATTAGCGCGGCCTGAGCGCGGTCGTAGCGCAGTCGCGCTACTTGGAGGCAGAATACTTCATGTTTTGCGCGGCCACGCACCTAGCCTCGAAATTTTGCCCTCTTTTTTACCTTTTCCCTCACGTCGGCCGGACTTATCATTCGCCTAAGCTCACTTGTACATGCTAGTACTTACAAACAGTCAAATAACAGTTCTAACTACCCTAAATTCACTACGCGTTGGGTTGCCTCCCAACCAGCACCTTAGTGTTGTGGCACGACAATTACATTAAGTCAATGGGTTGCCTCCCATGCAGTGCCTGATTTAACGTCGCGGCACGACGCAGATGAGCGCATTTAAGGCTTGCTCGACCTCTGAGGCTCAGTCAGATGGATCACTGACACTTCCTTGACATCATCCATGCCCATATATGGTTTCAATTTGTGCCCATTGACTCTAAATGTGTGAGAGTTTTTCTCTGAGGCAATCTCTATGGCACCTTAAGGGAGAACTTCGACCACACGAAATGGTCTAGACCATCGTGACTTGAGTTTACCCGAAAATAGCCTTAATCTTGAGTTATAAAGCAACACCATATCTCCGGGTTTGAAATTTCGCTCAACAATGTTCTTGCCGTGCAACCTCTTCATTCTCTCCTTGTATAACCTCGTGCTCTCAAAAGCAAGATATCAGAACTCATCTAGCTCATGAAACTCTGTGACTCTATTTGTTCCCGCAACCTCAATGTCCAGATTTAGCTGTTTCAATGCCCACCAAGCTCTATGTTCTAGCTCCACTTGCAAGTGACAGGACTTTCCAAACACCAACTTGTATGGTGACATGCCAATTGGTGTTTTAAAAGTTGTTCTATAGGCCCAAAGTGCGTCATCTAACTTTTTCGCCCAATCAGTTCTTGTGGCATTCACAGTCATGGTCAGAACACTTTTTATCTCTCTATTGGACATTTTGACCTGCCCACTGGTATGAGGATGGTATGGGGTTTCCACCTTGTGGCGTACATCGTACTTTGCCAGCAATTTCTCTAAGGCTCGATTGCAAAAGTACGTGCCTCTATCACTGATTATGGCTCTCGGGATCCCGAAACGGGTGAATATATTCTTCTTCAAAAACCCTATCACTACCCTTGCATCGTTGGTGGGAAGTGCTACAGCTTCCACCCATTTGGACACATAATCTACAGCAATGAGTATGTACTTATTGCCATAGGAGCTAACGAAAGGGCCCATGAAGTCTATTCCCCATACATCTAACACTTCAACCTCTTGAATTGGGTTCATGAGCATCTCATGGAGACGAGAGATGTTCCCAGTTCGCTAACATTCATCACAACCCTTCACCCATAGATGTGCATCCTTGAACACAGTTGGCCAGTAGAACCCGACTTCTAGAACTTGTGTTGCCGTCCTGACTCCTCCAAAATGTCCGACATATGCCGACGCGTGACATGCCTGCAAAACAGAGGATTGATCTATCTCGGGGACACACCTCCAGATCATATTGTCAACACAAATTCGAAATAGATAAGGTTCATCCCAGTAATACATGCGGCAGTCACGGTAAAACGTTTTCTTTTGCACAGAGGAAAGGTCATAGGGAACTATATCGATTTCCAGGTAATTTGCAATGTCTGCATACCATGGCACCTCCTCAAGGCTTGTGGCGAGTAGCTGCTCGTTTGGAAAGGTTTCTAGATTATCCTCTACCTCAATAGATTTTTTTTCTCCTTCCGATCGCGATAAGTGATCCGCAACTTGGTTTTTCGTGCCCTTACGGTCAAATATTTCCAAGTCGAACTCTTGTAGCAGCAGCACCCAATGAATCAGGCGCGGTTTTGAATCTTTCTTTTCAATCAGGTACCTGAGAGCATCATGATCAGTATATACAATTACCTTTGAGCCAATCAGGTACGATTTGAACTTGTCGAACGCGAACACCACAGCCAGCATCTCCTTTTCAGTTACAGTGTAGTTCAGCTGGGCTCCACTCAACGTTCTACTTGTGTAGTAAATTGGGTTCATTATCTTGTCTTTCTGTTGTCCTAGCACTGCTCCTACTACATAGTCACTTGCGTCACACATTAGCTCGAATGGTTTCTCCCAGTAGGGAGCAACAATGATGGGTGTTGTGACTAGCCTCTTCTTCAACTTCTCAAATGCTACCCTGCAATCATCAGAAAACACGACAGGGTGATATTTTTCTAACTACTTACACAGAGGGTTGGCAATTTTTGAGAAGTCTTTGATGAATCTCTGGTAGAAGCCGACATGCCCGAGAAAGCTCATGATTGCTTTAACTGATGTTGGTGGTGTAAGCTTTTCTATGACATCAACTTTCGCACGATCCACCTCGATTCCCTTTCTTGATACTAGGTGCCCCGAGACTATACCTTCTTGTACTATGAAATGGCACTTTTCCCAATTAAGTACCAGGTTAGTCTCAATGCACCTTTTCAACACTCTGGTCAGAATTGCAAGGCACTCCTCGAATGAGTTTCCCACCACTGAGAAATCATCCATGAACAAATCCATTATGTATTCGACCATGTCTGTGAATATGGCTATCATGCACCTTTGGAATGTGGCAGGTGCGTTGCATAGGCCGAAGTGCATCCTCCGAAAGGCAAAAATCCCATATGGACATGTGAACGAGGTCTTCTCTCTGTCATCTAGTGAAATGGAGATCTGATTGTACCCCGAGTACCCATCTAGAAAACAGAAGTGGGACCTCCCTGCCAGTCTGTCAAGCATCTGATCAATGAAGGAAAGTGGGAAGTGGTCTTTCCGGGTGGCCAAGTTTAACTTCCTATAATCCATACAAATTCTCCAACCTGTGACGGTTTGTGTAGATATCAGTTCATTGTTATCATATTTCACCACCGTCATACCACCCTTCTTCGGAACATATTGCACCGGGCTAACCCAGTTGCTGTCAGAGATGGGGAAGATGATTCCCGCATCTAACCACTTAATGATCTCCTTCTTCACCACTTCCTTAATATTGGGGTTCAGTCTTCTTTGGTGTTCTTTAGAAGGTTTGTGCCCCTCTTCCAGCAGAATTTTATGCATACAAAATGCCGGGTTGATCCCCTTAATGCCTGCCATGGTCCACCTAATGGCAGTCTTGCACTCCGTGAGTACCTGCAAAAGTTGTTGTGCCTGCACATATAACAAACTAGATGAGATAATAACAGATAATGTGGAGTTAGGTCCTAGGAACGCATACCTGAGATGGGCGGGCAGTGGCTTCAACTCCAACTTTGGTGGTTCTTCTATGGATGGCTTGGCTGGAGGAGTTTCTCTTTTTTCTAGTGCAGGGGCTCAAATTCAAGTGATCTCTTCCAAAAACCTTTGCCCTCAAGAGCCAACAGCCATTCCGTCAATTCTTCTCCATTCACCTCACCTAAATTCATAAGACAGACAGCTAGAGGATCCTCAATAGTCAAGGTCTCATCATCCTCTTCCAGGATTACATCCACGACATCAATTAGAGAACAATTGGCGAATTCACTTGGTCTCCTCATAGATTTCTGCACGTTGAATGTTATTTCCTCATCGTTTAACCTCATTTTGAGCTCTCTAATTTCACAGTCAATTAGAGCTCGCCCCGTGGCCAAGAACGGCCTTCCCAAAATTATGGGAATTTCTTCATACACTCTACAATCCAGAATCACAAAATCTGCAGGGAACACAAATTTCCCTACCTGCACCAGCACGTCATCAAGAATACCTAAGGGCCTTTTTACAGTTCTGTTAGCCAGCTGCAACAACATAGACGTCGGTCTAGCTCTTCCAATCCCCAACATCTTATAGATAGCCAGGGGCATAAGATTAATGCTAGCCCCCAAATCACAGAGTGCCTTGGCAAAGGCAAAGTTACCTATGGTGCAGGGAATTGTGAAACTCCCTGGATCAGACAACTTTTCAGCAACTGGTCTAGTTACAACAGCACTGCAGGTCTGCGTTAGAGTCATTGTGGCCAAGTCTTGGAAGTCAAATTTTCGGGACATCAAGTCCTTCATCATTTTTGCATAACCAGGCATCTTCTTCAAAGCATCAATCAAAGGAATATTTACCTGAATTTATTTCAACATTTCCAGGAACTTCTTGTATTGCTCATCTTTTTGGTACTTGGCCAGCCTCTGTGGGAATGGTGTTGTAGGTCTCTTCTTCCCTGTGATTTGGTCTTTCTCTTTGTCAGACGCTACCTCTACTACCGGTTCCTGAGCTGTCTCAGCTTCTTTCTCAGCCTCAATTTGTGTGTTGGTTTCTTCCTGGGAAGATTGCACTATCACCTCGGTTAGTCTTGCTGAATCATCTAGTTCAATGGGTACTGGTACCAGTGTCTCAGCCGGTCTACTTTCTCGATCCTCCTCTTGATCCAAGTCTAGTTCTCTGCCATTACGTAGACTCACTGCCATCAGCTGCTTTGGGCCCTGGTCTTTTAGATTTACCTAAGTGTTTGCAGGCAATGTCCCATGAGGACGATTATTCAATGACATCGAAATCTGACCCATTTGCACTTCAATATTATTTATGGCTGACTTATGTGCATCTACTCTTTCACTCATTTTTGCATTCGACCTAATAACTTGATGCATCATTGCCTCGAGTCTAGCAAACCCATCTTCCTGTCTCCCATTATGTTGTTGTTGAGGTGGATGATACCCCTGCTGCTGATTCTGATTATTGTAACCATGTGGCCTTTGATAAGGCTCCATATTACCATGAGGTCGTATGGCTCCCATGTTTCCATTATTATGTTGCTGCTGGACTGGCCTGTATGGCTGATTCTGTTGGCCCCAATTCTGATCACCCTGTCTCTGTCCCCCATAGTTGGACACATATTTCATGTTCTCAGGATAGTGATGGTGATCAACCTCAGCATTCCACTGGTTACCAAGTGGATGACTAATGCAAGATGTGCAGAATCCCCCATTGGTTGTATAAACTATGTGCACCTGCTGCTTCTGACCCGACTCTTTCACTTTTTTGGTGAGGATACTCATTTGTGTTATTAATGTGGCCATATTTTCAGCAAGAGTGTTGGTTGGATCTAAAGCCACTGAGTGGACCACTGGAGTGATAGGTGCATTTCTGGTTGTCCAACCCGAATTCTGTGCCATCTTGTCTAGCAGGACCTGGCTTTCTCTCCATGTTTTGCTCAAGAATGCTCCACCAGCTGAAGCATCAACATTATCCTTCACGCTATCTGCAGACCCATATAAAACCTATGTCCCAGCACTTGCTCAGGAATACCATGGTGCGGACAAATAACCAACATCCCCTTGAATCGTTCCCACGTTTCTTGCAATGTTTCAGTTGGTTTCTGTCTGAAGCTCAAGATTTCATCAATTTGCTGAGCAGTCTTGTTGGGTGGATGAAACTTGTTCACAAATTTCTTGACTAACTCCTCCCAAGTAGTGATGGAATTAATACGGAGTGAATTTAGCCAAGTCTGGGTTGCTCCTTTCACAGGGAATGGAAACAACAACAACTTTATTGCTTCTTGAGTCACTTTGTGTTGTCTTTGTGTTTTGCAGATTGACAGGAAATTCTTCAAATGTTGTTGAGGATATTCAATATATGACCCCGAGAACAGTCCCTTTTTTGCAACAAGTGCAACATGTTTGTGATTTGAAATGATTCAGCCTGTATATGTGGAACTACTATCGATGTGGCCAAATTCTCTGTCGTGGGTTGTGCCCAGTCATATAGAGCAGCCTCTGGCATAAGAGGCGCCACTACCTGCGCAATTGGGTCTTCCACGTTATCCCTATTTTTTGTTATTCACCAGATATGCCATGTCTGGTTCAGGTTGTTCAGTTGAGTGTTGTTGTTTGCTTTTCTGATTGGACCGATTCAAGGCCTTGAAAACCTTCTCGGGATATGATAATACTTCATACACTTCACCAGTTCTCGATGAGTTCATAGGCATGCACCTGTACAACCAAGTTAGCAAACGTTAAAATTTCAATGTCTTGATTGAAAGTGAAGAAAATTGACTACACTAAGAATTTTTTTGTATTTCTTCCAACTGTAATTGATAACACCGTTAATTCCCCGGCAATGCCGCCAAAATTTGATCACGCCCAACTATGTCTTATAAAAAGAACAAAGCGGTCGTTGTAAATATAATCCGAGTATTTAGCCCAGAGTCGAATCCCACAGGGAATTAACCTATCAATTACTTTTGTCAGACTCACTGAATTATCCGTAATCAACTTCCAAGATATTTTAAATAACAATTGGGTGTATTTCTACTAACTATTACTGAATGAAACTATTTAAACTAAGAGTTAACTATGAATAAGTTGTAAACAATAAAGAGAAGGCTCTAAGGCTATGATTTCCCCTATTGGTGGAATCCCTTCCTGTTATGTTTCATATAGATTTGCCTAATCTTCTCTATCGATCATGAGCACTCTTACTACCGTAAATATCTCCCAAGTAATTACGACAATTTACTAGACGCACTCTCCCGAGTTACGCTAGCTGGTTTTTATTACAGCTCACTTAGATCGCACCCATAGTTTCGTTATCCCTAATCCCACCCTTAAACCCTTGTTATTGATTCCTCACATAAGTCGGGAGTGATGTTGTTCAAAAACTACCTAACTATTCACTCTCTCCCGAGTAATAAATACTAAATAGGCACAACTAATTGAGGATCCTATCAATTAACTACAACAAGAACGTAGTTGAACAAATAGAGATTAACTTGGCAAAACTATATTAACACAACAAGAAGTTCATCCTTCAACAGGTTCCATCAAAACCTTAGACTAAATAATTAGCTACTCATAATTGTTTTCATAATCACAACAACAAAATTCATCATGAATGATTAAAACAAAAGGAAGAAAGGTAGAACTCGATGCCGAATTTTTCTCCTTGACTCTTGCCTCTTCTTGCCTTCAACAAAACTATTAAAACCTTGATATCTTCTTTTTGGGCGAGCTGGAACTCTTATAGGTTAAGTGGAATTTCTCACGAACTTCCAAAATTACCCTTTATATTACCGTGTTTCGGAGGGACTAGCGCGGCTGCGCATGAACCGTGCATGGACCGCACTTATTGACTTCTACATTGCCTGTCGTTCCTGAACTAGCACGGCCGCGCTAAGACCGCGCATGGGCCACGCATATCGCCATCAATTCTGCCCAGGCTTCTTCTGCATGAGCGTGGCCGCGCAAACGCCGCGCTAGGCCCGCGCTAGTGGGATCAGCAATTCCTCTCTTTTTTTATTCCTTGTTCCACACTCATTCACCTACGATTGGCTTTCCTAGCTTTAAATTGACTCCAAAACACTGTCCTATGTCTTCATAATCAAGACTTGCTCCTGCAAAACACAAAATGCATAAATAGAGTCATTTTTTATCATTTAACCTTCCTAGAACAGTGAAGCATAGCCAAGTTAAGGCGCAAAAGGTTGCTAAACTACATGAATCTAGCCTATTATCAGTGATCTTAATAATCCCTAATTCTAACCTATTCCTTTCAAAATGCTTTCTACTTAGTGATTTAGTAAAGATGTCAGCAATCTGTTTATCTGTAGCACATAATTCAATATAAATCAAGCCCTTCTCATAGTTATCTCTTAAGAAATAGTGTCTAACATCTATGTGCTTTGTTATTTTATGATGAACGGGGTTCTTTGTCATACTGATAGCACTAGTGTTATCACAAAAGATAGGGACACATCCAACCTCTATGCCAAAATCCATCTGTTGAATCAAGTCACTGAATGGTTTTGAAGAATGACAAATGTCCTCACAGTTGAACCAGGTCCATCATGGAATACGTAGACATGCAGACTGAATGGCACGAGAAGAGTTCACACACAGGAGATAAACACCATCTCTGAATTAAGGGGTTATCTCTTAAGAGAAAAGATTGCAAATTGATAGGGACATGGACTTTGTATTCAGATAGGACAGAATCAATATAGAGGAGGATCAAGGAAGTTGAGATCAACTCAAACTCTTCCACCAAGGAAGAGTTGCATCAGAATTCTACTTCAACGTCTCAAATACTGATCCTATATACTATCAAAGTGTTCTTGCTGAACAGTGCGCACAAACACAGAAGTGAAACAAGAATTAAGAGCAAAATTACCAACGCAATTTCGCAAGCAGTTCATGTGAAGAATCCCTGTGCGACTCAAAAAACTACTTGAACCAGCTAGAAGAACCAGTTCCATCTGTTGTCTTTTAGTCTAGTTGTTTGTAGTAGGTGATTACAAATTGTATCTTTCAGATTTATCTAGAAGCATTTGTAATAGGTATACAATATTCAAGTTAGAGTTAACTTGAAGTTTGTCACAATTAGCTAGAGGCTAGTTTGCCACAATGGGATTAGAGTTGGTCCTTAGGTTTACAAAAGAGTTTATTTTGTAAATGTTGTTTGGCTCATTGACATAGTGAAGAGTTTGGGAAAATCCTACTGGGTAGTAGGTCGTGGTTTGTTTCACCTTATGAGCCAGGTGTTTTTCACGTAAAATTGTTGTGTTCTTTTATTTCTGCAATTATATTCTGCGGACTGTAGAAGTTGGAATACCTAGAAGAACATGGTTCTTCTATAACGAAAGCACTCGAAAATTAGACACCACACAAATCACCCCCCCCCCCCCCCGCCTCTTGTGTGGTATTGACGTATAAAACATCAATTGTATCAAAGCGGGTTATCCTTGAAGAGGTTAACACCTTAGGAAATGATCAAAATGAGTGCACCACCTGGGAACTGGGAAGGACAATCAATTGTTAGGCCTCCACTCTTCAACGGGCAGTACTACTCCTGGTGGAAGAACAGGATGAAGGATCACTTAATTGGGGAAGACTATAAACTATGGGACATAGTCACTGATGGTCCTTTGCCTACTATGAAAAAGACCGTTGAAGGAGTAGACGTGCCAAAGACAAGAGCTGATTGCATTGTTGAAGACTTAAGAAAATGGGAGAAGAATGCTAAGGCCAAAAAGTGGCTAGTATGTGGACTTGGTCCAGACGAGTATAGTAGAATTCAAAGTTGCACCACTGCCAAAGAAATTTGGGATACCTTGCAAGTAGCTCATGAAGGAACACCTCAAGTGAAAAGGTCAAGAGGTACTCTACTATACTCCCAATATGAAAACTTCACTATGAAGGAAGGAGAGACAATCCAAGAGATGTATACAAGGTTCACAACACTGACCAATGAACTCAAGTCTCTTGGAAGGGTCATTCTTGAAGATGACAGGGTTGAGAATATCCTGACTAGGGTCTTGCCAATTTCTTGGGAAAGCAAGATCACAGCTATTCATGAATCCAAAAACATGGCGACCCTCAGGTTGGACGAGCTAATTGGAAATCTCACTACCTACAAACTCAGAAGGCAGACAATGAAAATGGATGCTCCAAAGAAGGAAAGAAGTCTAGAACTAAGAATCACTGAGGGAGAAGATCTGGAGGAAGATGAGATGGCCATGATCACTAAGGAATTCAGAAACTACCTCATAAGAAAAAAAGGCATCTCAAGAGGTGGAAACTACAACAAAGCAAGAGCTCCAGAAAAGCCAACAAATGAGGGATGCTACACATGTGGAAAAACTGACCACCACATCAAGAATTGTCCTCAGTGGGAAGTAGAAGGGAAAAGGGAAAGATCTGAATGAAGGAACAAGAAGAAGGAACTGGTCCATCCCAAGAAAACCACAACTAAAGCAATGGTTGTCGCTTGGGGAGAAAGCTCAGATGAAGAATCAGAAGATGGTGAGGAAGAAGAACAAGCACTTATGGCAATTGGTGAATCAGATGAGGAATCATGCGAAGAACCATAGGTAAGTATATCCCATCTCAAAAACAAGATTAAATTCCTATCCAAAGAAAAACTCTCTGAGTTTCTACTTGATTTCATGGATGATTCTGAAGAAATAAATAAAGAGAAAGAACAATTGTCTAAGGAGTGCGTAATGTTAAAAGCAAAGTGCAAGAACCTGGAAATCAAAGTAGGTGAATCTGAAAAAGAAAACAATGCCTTGAAGAACCAGGTTCATCCACTTGAAACTAAGATCCTAGAGCAAAAATCTGAAAACTTAAAACTGAAACTAGGAACTAGCGAGAAGACAGTTGATCATTCTCAACTCATTCTAGAAGAAAATGGGGAAAACTAAAGGATAAGATGTACAATAAAGATGAACAGATAAGGGTACTAAAAGAAGAACTTGTTAAGGTGAAACATGAATTAGATAGAACTTGCAAATGGAATAAATCCTCTGATGCCTTGACATGGCTTCAAGAAAATCATAGTAGCAACAGAAGAGGACTTGGCTTTGGGAGTCAACTGCCCAAATGGGATCCCAAAAGCAAGTATCTCACTTTTCCTAAGAACAAAATCTGCACCCACTGTGGTAAGACTGGTCACTACAAAATTGAATGCACTGCAAAAGAGCAGGCCAGTCGAAGGAATGAAAGTTTTGTTCGAAAGAAAAGTTGGTTACCAAATTGGTCCTGAAAAAGCTTAATTCATCCTTTCTCTCATAGAAGAGGACCCAAACTAGTTTGGGTCCCTAAGACTAACCCTTGATTTCCTTTAGTAGGTGCAAGTGAGAGGAAACAGCCAAATATGGTACTTGGATAGCGGCTGCTCAAAACATATGACAAGGAAGAAGGAACAGTTCCTTTCACTTAAAAACCTCAAAAGAGGAAATGTCTCTTTTGGAAATGGAAAGAAAGGTGAAATTATTGGGGTTGGTAAGGTAGGTAAGGATGACACACGTTCCATTGAAAATGTGTACTTGATAGATGGCTTGAAATATAGCCTGATCAATGTGTCACAACTATGTGACAGAGGTAACCTGGTTGCATTCACTTCCACAAAATGTTTTGTGATTAATCTTCTTACTGACAAGATTTTCTTGCAGGGAAAAAGAGTGAATAACATCTATGTCATAGACTTGTCCACACTATCAGAAAATGAACTCACATGTTTAAGTGTGTTGGACAGTGATCCCCTCCTTTGGCACAAAAGACATGGTCATGCAAGTCTAAATCAGCTTAACAAATTANATATGTGAGGCGTGTGCAAGGGGGAAGCAGGTAAGATCCTCATTCAAAAGCAAGAAAATGGTCAGTACCACCAGGACGTTGGAACTGGTTCATATGGATCTATGTGGTCCTATGAGAACTTTGAGCAGAGGTGGTAAGAAATATTTAATGGTTCTAGTTGATGATTACTCCAGGTTCACCTGGACCTTGTTTCTTACATCTAAAGATGAAGCATTTGATATGTTTACTTCATTTGTTAGAAAAACTCAAAAACAGCTAGGAAATTAACTTGCATCAATAAGATCTGATCATGGCACTGAATTTGAAAATGCAAAGTTTGCTGAATTTTGTGATGAACATGGCATAAATCACAACTTCTCTTCCCCTAGAATTCCACAACAAAATGGAGTTGTTGAAAGAAAGAACAGAACCCTTGAAGATATGTCTAGAACCATATTTCTTGCTAGTAAACTACCCCATAGCTTCTGGGCAAAAGCAATAAACACTGCAGACTACATAATAAATAGATGCATGACCAGACCACTGGTAGAGAAAACTCCTTATGAATTACTTAAAGGGGGAAAGCCCAACATATCCCACCTTAGGGCTTTTGTATGCAAGTGCTTTGTGCACAACAATGGCAAAGACTCCCTAGGTAAATTTGATCCCAGAAGTGATGAGGGAGTATTCTTGGGATATTCATCACATAGTAAAGCTTATAAAGTATATAATAAAAGAACTATGTGTGTAGAAGAGAGTGTGCATGTTGTGTTTGATGAAACTGACATTCTCTCTGAGAGACGGGAACCAGAAGATGAGGATATTGGACTTGTCAGAAGCATTGATCAAACTGGAGCAAATATGGAAAAAGGAACAGGTGATGGACCAAGTTCAACTACCCCAAGCAACATGACAGGGGGAACTCAATAGAAAACCTCATTGGGACTTGGCCCTAATCCTGTTTCACAACAACAAGACACCATGGGATCATCAAGTTGTGAACAATTGGTGCTAAAACCATACAGATATCAGAACTCTCACCCTCTTGAGAACATCATAACAGACTTGAGATCTGGAATCAAAACTAGATCCTCCTTGAAAAATCTGTGTGCATTCGATGCATTTCTATCCTTGATTAAACCAAAGAATGTTGTTGAAGCTTTACAGGATACTGACTGGGTAAATGCCATGCAAGAAGAACTAAATCAATTTGAAAGAAGTCAAGTTTGGCATTTGGTACCCAGACCACTAGATAGATAAGTGATTGGCACAAAGTGGGTCTTCAGGAACAAACTCGATGAAGATGGAGCGGTTACAAGAAACAAGGCAAGACTGATTGTCCAAGGATATAGTCAAGAAGAGGGAATTGGATATGATGAGATCTTTGCTCCTGTGGCAAGACTGGAGGCAATCAGGCTTCTTATAGCATTTGCTGCCCACATGGAATTCACTCTCCACCAGATGGATGTAAAAGGTGTTTTCCTCAATGGCTACCTAAAAGAGGAAGTATTTGTCAAGAAGCCTCCAGGATTTGAAAGCAAGGAGACACCTGACCATGTGTATAAACTTGACAAGGCTTTGTATGGAATCAAGCAAGCACCAAGATCATGGTATGAGCGACTATCTAAATTCCTGCTATAACATGACTACAAACGAGGTAAAATTGATAGCACCTTGTTCTTAAAGGAAAAAGGTAAGGATCTCCTGGTAACATAATATTTGGGGCAACTTCTGAAAAATTAAGTAAGGAATTTGCTAAACTTATGGGGAGTGAGTTTGAGATGAGTATGATAGGTGAGCTAAATTTCTTTTTAGGCTTGCAAATCAAGCAAAACTCAAATGGAACAATGATCCACCAGCAAAAATATGTGAAAGAATTGCTCAGAAGATTTAAAATGAAAGACTCAAAAGAAATAGACACCCTCATTGTAACAGCCACAAAATTATATGTGGATGAACCTGGTTCATCCGTTGATCAAAAGTTGTATAGAGGGATGATTGGGTCTTTATTGTATCTCACTGCCAGCAGACCTGACATTGTGTTAGTGTATGGCTTTGTGCTAGATTTCAGGCAAATCCAAAGGAGTCCCATCTAACTGTAGTGAAGAGAATTCTGAGATATGTGAAAGGCACCACTGACCTATGCCTTTGGTATCCTAAAGGTAGTAATTTTGATCTTGTATGATATGTTGATGTAGATTGTGCAGGTTTCCTGGTTGACAGGAAGAGTACTTTAGGCATGGCACATTTTTTGGGCTCTTGCCTTGTGTCTTGGGCCACCAAGAAACAGAACTCAATAGCACTGTCTATTGTTGAGGCTGAGTACGTGATTGCAGCCTCTTGTTGTGCTCAGTTGTTGTGGATTAAGCAACAACTCATGGACTTTGGTATAGAGGTTGGATGCATTCCTATTTTCTGTGACAACACTAGTGCTATTAGTATGACGAAGAACCCGGTTCATCATAAGAGAACCAAGCACATAGATGATAGACACCATTTCCTAATAGATAAGTATGAGAAGAGAATGATCTCAATCGAATTATGTGCTACTGACAAACAAATTGTTGATATCTTTACTAAAGCACTAAGTAGGGATCATTTTGAGAGAAACAGGTTAGAATTAGGGATGATTAATATCACCTAATTGAACCAGTTCAAAACAAAAATGAAAAAAATAAAATGAAAAAAAAATGATTTGGCTAGAATCACTGAAATATGTAACTAACCAGTTTAATCATTGCTCAGTTTCTTGTCTTAAATGTCATACTCTCTTGCCATGTGTTAATATGATTCTTTGGTTGCTAATGATATTTTTTTATTTTTGTTAATTGAGTCTAAAACAAGAGACTCTAACACGATGAACCCGGTTCATCTGATTGACAAGTTACGCTCATCACTATACACTTATTGAAATAAGTATAGTCACACATGAGCAGGACTCTATATATATTTGGTCTATTTCAAATTGTCAGTCCTTATCTCAAAATGAACTCGTTCCAAAGATTCCAATCGAAGCTTAATTAGCCTAGATTGTAGGGAGTCATAACTGTCAAATCCACTGACACTCCTGCACCGATTAGACTCCCATTTGACCAAGAATTAAGCTCGTTGCACATTTATTAACCACATCTATAAAAGGCCATCATTACCTCTCTAATCCCTCACTCTCTCTTCTTCAAAAACATAACCGTCGAACCAAGTTCATCATTCCTTTCATCCAAAGCAAACACAATCCTTTACTCTCCAAAAGCTTCATAATCATGTCTTCCACACCACCCCCTGCTACATCATCATCAACCACTCTTGAATACAGTGTCACACTTGAAGATACTGGTTCTAATTCTCCATCACAACAAAGCTCCTCCACCCAATCTCCCTCGAATTCTTCTACTCCTCAAAACACTCTAGTTCCAGAACCCATTCCTGAACCCACCTCTTCACCCCAAACAGCTCCAGCCGTTACACCAAGCCCTACTCCAGTACCCAGAAAACGACGAGTAAAAATTCAAGCCAGGAAAACAGTTACTTCTGGCTCTCTTGCTAGGAAATTGAATGAAAAACTTCAGGCAAGCCAAGCCCAAGATTCTGAAAATTCAAGCGAGTCATACAAATCTGCAAATGAGGAAGAAGCAACTGGTTCATCAGACACTGAAAAGGTAACCTCTGAAACTAGGTTTGATCCTGAAATTGTTAAAAATAGGTTCATATTAATTGGGTATGTGGTAGATGTGGAAATACCTGATAGGAGAAGAAAAGGTGGTAAAAGTAAAAAAATTGAGAGAGAGGGAGAAGGAAGTTCTGAAAGGGGAATAGGGAAGTAAGGTGCCACACTGGAAATTTGTGGCCCCGCTCCAGTGATTTCTGAGGAGGGTGTCAAGGATTTAGGGGGAAGCAACTCTGGAGAAGCAGCAGCAGGACTGGAAAATTTACAGCATGCAGTTGATGAACCTGGTTCATCTATTGAAGAAACCTTGGCTGACTTGATGAGAAAACTGGGGGAAAGCTACAAACCCAAGAAGAAGAGAACCCCCAAAGCCAAGATAATTGATACTCCTGTACCAACCAAGAAAATAAAGGCATCTTCATCTGCTAATGCTCCTGCTCCTAAAAGTCGCACTACTAGAAGTGCAGTCAGGCAAAGTGAAGAAGAGTTGGAGAGAGATTTGAGGGAGAGCAAGAAAAGAAAGCTGCTAAGGGGAAGGCAAAGGTTGGCGAGCCTATTGAGGAAGTTGAGGTTGATGATGATGAGATGGACCTGGTCCATCATGATAAACAACCAACTCAGGTTGAGGTTAAGACACCCAAGCCCAAGAAGGCCAAGACTTCTTCAAAGAAGTCAGCTTCTGTGTCTGCCAAACCTTCAACCATTGGCAAGCGAACCAGGTCTAAATCAAAGAAGGTTAAAATCAATGATGATGCTGAGTGGAGTGGAGAAGAAGCAGATGAATCTGGTGGGGAAACTGATAAGCTAACAAACTTTGGAAAATGTACTATTCTGAAAGGAAAGTTGTTCAGGGATCTTGACGAATCTGGGATGATCTTTCTTGTGGACACCTTGGATGTACAGGGTTGGAAGGACCTGGTACTTCATCTTCACGGCAGGCTGGCAGGAAATGAGCTTGTGGAATTCATGGCAAATGCATAAGTCAAGGATGGAAGAGTTTCCACTAGGGTATAGGGGGTTGAGATCTCTTTTGATGCTAAAGAACTGGGCGAGATACTTGGTATTCCCTCTGAGGGATATGATGACTACACCAGGCAGAGGTGGCCAAGCTTGGATGGACTCCCTTCAGCCCTTCAAATCACAAGGTTCTTCAGTGAGAATGAGAAGGAGATGGAGCCTAGGGAAGTGTTCAAAGTGAGATGAGGTCGCAGCACAAACTATTCTTTGAGTTTGTCATCAAGTGCTTACTGCCCAGGCAAGAGCAGAGGCATATTGCAAGTTACATGGATCTCACTCTCATGGAGTGCCTGTATCGTGGTCGGCAGATTAATTGGCCATCCTTCATCATTCAACTACTGGACAGGGTTGTGAATGGCTCCAAGGCACATGTTATACCGTATGGGTTCATCCTAACTGTTGTGCTTGCTCACTTCAAGGTACCTGTGAAGAAGGCTGGTACTTGTGAAATGGCGACTGCTAAGGACCACTTTGGGAAGAACACGTTACTGACCTGTGACTACATTGTGAATATCCCTGAGGATGAACCTGGTTCATCTAGGAAAATGCTTGTGAATAGCAAGGTCAGGACGCTTGTTCATGAAGGTGAGGTCAAGGATGCTGAGATCCTTCGTTTAAAGATTCACCTTACAGAGGTTGAAGTTGAGCGGGATGCTCTCAAAGTTGAATTAGCTAAGGAAAAGGATAAGAATGAGGGTGTACTGCAACTAAGGGTGGCTAACGGGTCGGGCCTTGGCCAAACGGGCCAAGTGGGCTGGGCTAAACGGGCCCGGGCCAAACGGGCTATATGGGTGGAACCGGCCCCCCACGGGCCTAAGCCCACATGGGCCCGGGCTAAGCGGGGCGGGCCTAAACGGGTCCGGCCTATTTTTTTAAAAAAAAAATTTATGTAAGGCAATTTCTTGTAAATCTTTGGGATATAAATATTGTAATTCATATTTAAACACAAAAAATAGTAAGTTTCTTCAAATTAATAATAATAGTACTTCAAACTTGCACTAATATTGCATAAT
>MDKH01163502.1:0-41053 GCA_005239495.1 Nicotiana undulata
GATCATTGTTGTAACTAGTTAAGTTCTGAAAGACTTCTCTGAGGTTAACCTATGTGCAACTATGCTTTCACAGATGTATTACGTGTCCCAAATTCCCTTTACCTTGTTTGTGTTTGTTTCCTGAACTATGTATGTTTTCTAAGTTGCTGATTGTCCTGTCTCTTTTCCTCTTCAAACTAGTTTCATAAAACAAACTCTTATGTTGTTCTCTAAAGCTATTTTTCAAAACAATTATGTCAGAAAACTCTTTTCAACTCAACTCCTTCTAAAAAACTATGAGCACATCTCAATACTCCTAGTTTCTAAGTTCAACCCCCTTTGTGTGAGCACTGACTTGGGGACCATTTGAGTACCCATTGAACTCTGCCACACAAGGCTGGCATTCCACACTGCACCTACTCATTCCTGGCTAGAGTACCCGGGGTGTGAGCACTACCTGGGATCTTCTGAGGTCCTTAGGAACTCTGACACACCTGGGTTATAAAAGGTCATGGCATATGGCATTGTTGGATCTGGAGACTTGGGCCTACTATTAGGCTCCATATAGTGTAACTTCTTAATTTTCTTATTTACCTATGTAATTTGTGCAATGTTGGTCTGTAATAATTAATTGTAAAAATGAATCTGGGGTTGGATAGTGCAATGGGTGGGGTCATGCTTAGCATAGATACGGGTAGAAACCATGCTTGTAGGCTTATTTTATATGTGCGCAATAGTCACCATGCTTAGGAATACATGTCATTCATGCATTAGATACCATGATACTTAGGTCCATTTATTTTCATTATCTCATTATACTTATACCCACTTAGAAATCATGTTCCTAGTTAAGCAACAATAGAAATGGCTGTTATAATGTTACTGCCTCTGCATTTTCACAATTGCTTTATCTAGAAATCCTGTTTTAGGTTAAATAATAACATCAACTATCGAATTTTGCATTAGAAATCATGTTACCTTGGGATTTTGTTCTCAGCATGCTCATGTTATCTGTGCCAAAATCATGTGTTAAAAAACATATTGATGTGAACACTTAGAAATCATGTATTAGGTTTCAATAACTTAACAACGAATTGTATCTCTATATGTTAATGTGCTAATGAATCTCGCTAAAAAGAATAGATTCTAATACTGAAAACTCTTATGCATCTAGAACATGCATAGGTTTGCATCATTCTACAACCTGCCTGCATTTAGATATCATGTTTCCAGGACCTGCATCCATACTCGTTTAATCTCTTAGCATCGTAATAATAAAACAGACTCACCCTGTCTAACTATTATTTTCTGAAACTAGGTAGTATAATCGGAGTATTTTAATACACCTTGCTAAACCATAGGTATTAACACTTGTTAAAACTGGAAAACCATTCCACTTTTGTGTACTGTCTGGATAATTACAGATAAGAAATCAATAGTTTGAAAATGGTAAAACTCCTTTCCTTGAAACCCTGTAATAACACTGCCTCATTACTGTATTCTCGCCTAGACATCATGCCTTAGGTTTTGAAATTTAAGACCTCATTTGTGGTTGAGTCGTGCTAATTATGTGTACAACTTGTGGAGGAATACTTGAGCCTTATATATGCCTCTATGTTCTTCCCTGTATTTGCAGTCCTAATTGTTTTGTTTGTCGTTTAGGATTTTGTCCTTTTAACCTTGGGGTTCAGCCTAGTAATCATCCTCTAGGAATAGTAGTCCCTAACTTCCTCCAGGACTGATAGGATGGGACGGGTAATAGCACGCAATAAGTTCCGTGACCAACACGCATTTTAAATACCTTCGCGGGTGGGAAAGGGTAGAATATGGATGTGATGACCGATGCGTTAATACCACGTGTAGCTCTGCCTATCGGGTATTGCATTGATATGATCCATATTACTTTAAACCTAGGACGTCTCTTCTCAAATATTTACTTTTGATTTCTTTCAACTTTTTAATAAACTTCAATACTTGTTTGAAATCCCCTCTTATATGAGCCTTACTTGTCATTTGCTTATTGTTCGAATTCACGAAAACCATTTGGCCGGGAACCACAGTTATGGATCCTGAGGGGTGCCTAATACCTTCCCCTTGGGATAACTTCAAGCCCTTACCCAATCTATGGTAATGCAAACATGTCATAAACCCGATCTCCGCTTAAGGAAAAGGGGGGCGCGACAAGAAGCAGATTTGTTTCATAACTCAGAGAGGGAGTCCTAATCAGTTTTGCCTACTAATTTTAAACCTGTTGATAGTTAAGCAGTACATATAAAGAAGCGTATTTCCAGTTTTTAACAAATTTAGTACCTAAGGCTTGCCTAGGTGTAAGACAATGTCCCAGTTATCAGAGTTATTTATAGAAGCTGTTTGAATCATATTACTAAACATGATGTCCTAAATGTCCAGCATTCAGGAATTGTTACCAGTTGTGTGAATCTGTTTTTATCAATAATTAAACTAGAGATACTTGAGCGGATATGAATGCAATCCTAAAGGCATATCATCTAATGCATAGAGAATGATGTATATGCAGGACCTAAGCATGATTTTCTAAGTGCATAAAGTTACAATGTTTGAACATGCTTTCAGAATATGCAGCAGGTATGAGGATGATTTGTTTATTAGCGTTGCATTATCCTAAGGCAGGATTTCTAAGTGTACATGATAGCGTATAATATGATGGCGAAGTACTAGTTATTAGCATGTTTTAACACAAAATTTTATAAGTGATATAAGGATGCATATGCTGAAATAGTAAACATGGGACCTAAGATGGCATGATTTTCTAAAGCATGTATTGAATATATGCGTCCTTGTAACGACCCGGTCTATCGTTACGTAGAATCTGCATTATAATTACTGTATTTGACTTGTTATAGGTTGGTTATACTGTTATTGACGTGTTAGAGTTGTAAGGCTTGAAATCGAAATGGTTGTAGCGAGAGTTTAGCCACTTAGTCTTTAAAAATAGCCTTGAAGTTGGAAAAGTCAACTGAGAGTTGACTTATTAGTAAACAACCTCGGAATGCGGATTTTATGGCTCAGAAATCTTCGTTAGGTGATTTGGAACTTAAAAGTGTGTTCAGAATAATTTCGTAATGTCATTTTTGATGTGTCTGCAAAATTTCAGGTCAATCAGATGTGTTATGGATAGTTTCGGCATCGTTGGTGGAATTTAGAAATTTGAAAGTTCTTAGGCTTGAATCCGATGTTATTTTGGTGTTTTGATGTTAATTTTAGTGTTTTGAGAGTGAAACTAAGTTTGAATGATCATATGTGATGTCTTGGTATATTTGGTTGGGGTCCCGAGGGGCTCGGGATTGATTCCGGGTGGTTAACGGACTCATTTGGACTTAGATAAATTGCTGGTTTTCTGGTTTTGTTTGTGCAGTAGGTTTTTCTTCTCTGCGATCGCGTAGGGAGAGTCACGATCACGTAGTTCAATCGTGAGGGGCAGCATTTTTACTCTCTGCGATCGCATAAAGGCGTCCGCGATCACATAGGTTGAGCAGCTTAGGCAGTGCGATCGCGTGGCCTTGATCGAGATCGCGTAGGGTCATAGCAGGCACGTCGGGGTGAGGTCGAATGGTCTTCGCGATCGCGTGAGGAAGGATGCGATCACGTGTGATTGAGGTTTGGTGAATCGCGATCGCGTGACTTATGACGCGATCGCAGTGAAGAAATCATTGGGCAGTTATAAAATAAACCCTCAGCGACTTAAACCTTTTTTACACCATTCTTGTACGGACAGAGAGCTTTGGGGGCGATTTTTGAAGAGGGAAATCAGTGTTCTTCATATAGGTAAGTTTTTTTATCATTAAAACTCATTTATGGGTGATTATAGAACAAAATCTCAGCATTTAATTCATGAAAATCAGTAGAAAAAGGTGGGTTTAGGGCTTGAGATTATGAGACCTTTAGGGGTCGATTTGAGGGGTCAAACGAACTCTGATTTTAGCATTATTTATATGTACGGACTCGTGATAGGACGAAGAACATTTTGGTATAAAAATTTCCGAGTTTCGGGACGCGAGCCCGGGGGGTCGGGTTTTGACCGATTTCGGATGTTTGAGCTAAAATTGATATTTTCAATTAGAATTCGTTCCTTAAGCATAATTACATGATAAAGCTCTGATCTTTATAGATTTGGAGTGCTCGAAGTCTGATACAAGAGGAAAGCATATTGCGGAATAGTTTTCGGTCTAGTTTGAGGTAAGTAATGTCTTTAAATCCTGTCCCGAGGGTATGAAACCCCGGACTATGCACCCTTTCACGGGTTTTGAAATGCAAAGGTTGAAACTTTGGAGATATATTCCTTACTTAGGCGACTATTGAGTTGCGAAATGGCTTTTAAAGCTTATTTCCAATAGTACTCTATATACTGGATATGATTTGGGTTGTAAGCCATGTTTGGGGCCTAGTGCCGACTTGTTTACCCCTTGGGGGTTGTGTTTACTATATTTTCCTTACTGATATGTTATGATTTTACACTCAGCCTTTTCCTGTGAAATTGTTTTGACACTCTGAGTATTTTGATACTAGTTATTGAAAAATGAAAACACTGTTTTGGGTCGAGAACCCGGTATATTTATGGCCTAAGGGCAAATTGAGAGTGTCTGACTGAATGAGGCTTTCAGGCCTATATCGTTAGGAGGTTTTCAGGCCTTATATGAGGGATGCTTTCAGGCCTATGTTGTGAGGAGGCTTTCAGGCCTTATATGAGGGAGGCTTTCATGCCTATATTGTGAGGAGGCTTTCAGCCCTTATATGAGGGAGGCTTTCAGGCCTTATGTTGTTATAGCGCTTGGGCTGTAGGAGCCCCTCCGGAGTCTGTACACATCCCCAGTGAGCGCAGGTACCTATTGAGTGATGATTATTGCCCGCGAGGCTGATACCGAGTGATGATTATTGCTCGCGGGGCTGTTACTGAGTAATTGTAAGAATACCTGATAAAGAAATTGTTACGAGAAATGATTATGGCCCGAGGGGCAGTTTTATGAAGATTTTTACTGAGTTTTCGAACTATGATTTACTTCGTTTTCAAACTAGTTTTTACTGAGAATTTTACTGAGATATACTGATATTACACTGGTTTCAAAGGATTTCTGAAAACTAATTTTTGAACTCATGTATTTGATGAATACTATCTGGTGACTTGGTGTTTTACTGGTTTTTTGTTAATTGGTGTATTTGTACTGTGTGTTTTATAATTCTCAGACTGTGATTTATTTTCATTACTACTTAGTTGGCGTACTCATAAAGACTGCTTGTGCCTCTGTGCACGGATCTAGGTACCGATTTGGAGCAGTAGTTGCCTTGTTCATTAGCAGTAGTTCACGGGATTTCGAGGTAACTGTCCAGCGTCCACAGCTTCTCCATTTCCCTTCCTTGATTAGTATTAGAAGTTGATTCATAGACATTTATTATGACAATAGCAGAGTTAGATTTATTTCTTTTTAGATGCTCATGATCATTGACTCTAGTCTTGGGAGGTTTTGGTTTAGGTAAATTGTTGAGACTATTATTGGGGCGTTAAGTTTTAAATAATTTATTTTATTGTTATGATTGTTGTTTATCATTGTATTGTGAACTATTATAAAAGAACAAATGCGTAGTAAAGTGATGGTTGGCTAGCCTAGTTCCACGATAGGCGCCATCAAGGCCTGTTAGGATTTGGGATCGTGACAAGTTGGTATCAAAGCTCTAGGTTACATAGGACTCAACAGTCATGAGCAGGTTCAGTAGAGTCTTGCGGATCGGTACGGAGACGTCTGTACTTATCTTCGAGAGGCTGCAGAACCTTTAGGAAACATCTCCATTTTTCTTGAACTCTTTCGTGTCAATCTATTGATTCTTGAAATCTAAACTTACGTTATTTCATTCTCTCACAGATGGCGAGGACACGCAATACCGATCAGGGTGACCAGACACCAGCCAGACCCACAATGGGTCGGGGGCGTGGTAGAGGTAGGGGACCAGTCCGCGCAGCAGTCGGGACAGTACCCCAGGATCCCACTATCGTTCAGGATCAGGTTCCCGCCGATGGTGCTCCAGCAGGACAGGCTTAGGCACCGGCAGTGCCTATTGTTATTCCGGGTCTTCAGGAGACCGTGGCTCAGATATTGACGGTGTGTTCCAGTTTAGCTTAGGCAGTTGCTATGTCCACTACTACCACTGCAGCTCAGGCCGGGGGAGGCAATCAGACTCTAGCTGCCCGGACACCTGAGCAGGTTGTGAAGGGTATTCAGACACCGGGGGTAGACCTAGCCCAGCCGGTTATCCCAGTCCAGGATTTTGTGGTTCCAGCTATGCCCGAGGATGAGCAACATAGACTGGAGAGGTTCAGCAAACTTAAGCCTCCGACTTTCAATGGTACAGAGGGCGAGGATGCCCAAGGTTTTCTGGATAAGTGTCAGAGGATACTACGTACTGCGGGTATTTTGGAGACCAGTGGGGTCTCGTTTGCTACATTTCAGGTTGCGGGTGCTGTTTTTACTTTGTGGGAGTCATTCGAGAGGCGTAGGCCGGTTGGTTCAGCACCTCTCACCTGGCAGCAGTTCTCCACGATCTTTTTGGAGAAGTATGTTCCTCATTCTCACAGAGAGGAGCAGCGCAGACAGTTTGAGCAGTTGCGTCAGGGAGAGTTGTCAGTTACTCAGTACGAGATGAGGTTTTCCGAGTTAGCCAGACATGCTTCTGAGATTGTCCCTACTGACAGGGAGAGGATTAGGAGGTTTGTAGATGGTCTTACTTATCAGCTTCGGATCTTGATGACCCCAGAGAGAGTGTATGGAGCTACATTTGAGCAGGTTATTGACATTGCTCGGGACATTGAGTCGGTTTGTAGGCAGGATTGTGAGGAGAGAGAGGTCAAGAGGCCTCGGGGATCAGGTAGCTTCAGTGGTGCCCCTTCTAGAGGGCAGTTTCAGCACAGCAGAGGTCGTCCATTTAGACCTCCACAACCAGTTCGCCCAGCTTACAGCGGTGTATCTTCGGGGCAAGGTCCTCGCAATTCTCATCAGGGACGTTCATCTTTTAGTGCCCTCCCAGCTCAGAGCTCCACCCGAGCATCATCTTATCAGGGCTCTTCTATGCATATTTTGTCTAGTGGTCATCAGGGTGACAAAAGTTCTCGTCAGTTTTCATCTCCGGCTTCAGGTAGTTGTTATGAGTGTGGAGAGTTCGGACATGGGTGGAGGCCCGTCGTCCAAGTAGTTCATCCCAGCAGAGGGTCCAGCCCTCGGCTTTAGCCCCAGTCACTTCACCACCTACCCAGGCCGCTAAGGGTGGTGGTCAGGCAGCTAGATTCCGTCCTAGAGGGGGAGGTCGAGCAGGTGGAGGCCAGCCACGTATTTATGCACTTCCGTCTAGGCCTGATGCTATGGAGTCAGATGCGGTGATTACAGGTACTATCTCAGTTTGTCACAGTGATGCTTTGGCTTTATTTGACCCTGGTTCCACCTACTCTTATGTCTCATCCTATTTTGCTCATTTTCTGAATATGCCCCGTGAGTCTCTAGTTACTTCTGTTCATGTTTCGACTCCGGTGGGTGATACTATTGTTGTGGACCGTGTGTATCGGTCGTGTCTTATATCTATTGGGGGTCTGGAGACCCGAGTGGACTTGATGTTACTGAGTATGGTCGATTTTGATGTAATTCTAGGCATGGATTAGTTATCCCCATGTCATACGATTCTTGATTTTCATGCTAAGACCGTGACCTTAGCTATGCCCGGAGGTCCAAGAGTTGAGTGGAGAGGGTCTATAGAGCATGTACCTAGTAGAGTGATTTCTTATTTAAAGGCTCAGCGTATGGTTGAGAAAAAGTGCGAATCTTATCTTGCTTTTGTGAGGGATGTTAGTAGTGAGACTTCGTCTGTTGATTCTGTTCACGTAGTCCGTGATTTTACGGATGTATTCCCTACAGACCTGTCGGGCATGCCACCTGACAGGGATATTGATTTTGGTATTGACTTGGTGCCCGACACTCAGCCTATCTCTATTCCACCTTACCGCATGGCACCAATGGAGTTAAAAGAACTGAAAGAGCATCTTTAGGAACTCTTAGATAAGGGGTTCATTCGGCCTAGTGTGTCACCTTGGGGTGCACCGGTGTTGTTTGTGAAAAAGAAAGACGGCTCTATGCGTATGTGTATTGATTATAGAGAGTTGAATAAGGTTACGGTGAAGAATCGTTATCCCTTGCCTCGTATTGATGACTTATTTGATCAGCTTCAAGGTGCTAAGGTGTTCTCCAAGATTGACTTAAGGTCTGGGTATCATCAGCTGAAGATTCGGGATTCTGACATTCCGAAGACTGCTTTCAGGACCAGATATGGTCATTTTGAATTCCTGGTTATGTCATTTGGGCTGACCAATGACCCAGCCGCGTTCATGCAATTGATGAATAGTGTGTTTCAGTCCTACCTTGATACTTTCATCATTGTGTTCATTGACGACATTCTGGTTTATTCCCGTAGCCAGGAAGAGCATGCTCAGCACTTGAGAATTGTGTTACAGAGATTGAGGGAGGAGAAATTTTATGCAAAATTCTCTAAGTGTGAGTTTTGGCTTGGTTCAGCAGCTTTCTTGGGGCATGTGGTGTCTAGTGAGGGCATTCAGGTTGATCTGAAGAAGATTGAGGCGGTGCAGAGTTGGCCCAGACCGTTCTCAGCCGCGGAGATTCGGAGTTTCCTTGGTTTGGCGGGTTATTACCGTTGTTTTGTAGAAGGATTCTCATCTATTGCTTCACCTCTGACCAGATTAACGCAGAAGGGTGTTCCATTCAGATGGTCGATGAGTGTGAGGAGAGCTTTTAGAAGCTCAAGTCAGCATTAACCACAGCTCCGGTTTTGGTTTTGCCTACTGGTTCTGGTTCTTATACGGTCTATTGTGATGCTTCTAGAGTTGGCTTGGGAGCGGTATTGATGCAGGACGGTAGGGTGATTGCCTACGCGTCTAGGCAGTTGAAGGTGCACGAGAATAATTACCCAGTGCACGATCTTGAGGTAGCAGCTATTGTTCATGCCTTAAAGATTTGGCGGCATTATTTGTATGGAGTGCAGTGTGAGATTTACACCGATCATCGTAGCTTGCAGTATCTGTTAAGGCAGAAAGACTTGAATTTGCGACAGAGGAGATGGTTGGAGCTTCTCAAGGACTATGACTTGACTATTTTGTATCATCCGGGGAAGGCCAATGTGGTGGCCGATGCCTTGAGTCGCTGAGCCGAGAGTTTGGGGAGTCTAGCTTATCTTTCAGCAGGAGAGCGACCGTTAGCGCTTGATGTTCAAGCTTTAGCGGGTTAGTTGGTGAGATTGGATTTTTCAGACCCTCCACGGGTGGTATCTAGCATGGCTTCTCGGTCTTCTTTATTTGATCAGATTAAGGCAAGACAGTATGATGACCGACACTTGTTAGTTCTACAGGATAGGGTTCCTAGAGGTGATGCCAGAGATGTGACTATTGGTGATTATGGGGTTATGAGGATGCAGGGCCGTATTTGCGTGCCCAATGTAGATGGTATTCGAGAGTTGATATTAGCAGAGGCTCACAGCTCGCGGTATTCCATTTATCCGGGTGCCGCGAAGATGTATCAGGATCGAAGACAGCAGTATTGGTGGAGGCGGATGAAGAGAGATATTGTTGAGTATGTAGCACGGTGTCTCAACTGCCAGCAAGTCAAGTACAAGCACGAGAGACCAGGTGGTTTGCTTCAGAGGTTAGATATTCCAGAGTGGAAATGGGAGAGAATTACTATGGATTTTGTAATGGGGCTTCCACGGACTTCGAAGGGTTTTGATGCTATTTGGGTCATTGTGGATATATTGACCAAGTCCGCGCATTTCATTCATATCAGTACTACTTATACTTCAGAGCGGTTAGCTGGTATTTACATTAATGAGATTGTCCGATTGCATGGAGTTCCGGTTTCTATTATTTCTGACAGAGGTGCTCAGTTCACATCCAAATTTTGGAGGGCCGTACAGAAAGGTATGGGTATTGAGGTAGATTTGAGCACTGCATTTCACCCTCAGACCGACGGGCAGTCGGAACAGACTATTCAGATTTTGGAGGATATGTTACGGGCTTGTGTGATTGATTTTGGTGGTTCATGGGATCCGTTTTTGCCATTAGCGGAGTTTGCATATAATAACAGCTATCAATCCAGTATTCAGATGGCCCCGTATGAGGCCTTATATGGTAGGGGGTGTAGATCTCCGGTTGGTTGGTTCGAGCCTGGTGAGGCTAAGTTATTGGGCGCAGATTTGATTCAGGATGCGTTGGAGAAGGTGAAGTTGATCCAGGAGCGACTTCGCACAGCGCAGTCCAGGCAGAAGAACTACGCGGACCGGAAGGTCCGAGATGTGTCATTTATGGAAGGTGATAAGGTACTACTAAAGGTATCACCCATGAAGGGTGTTATGAGGTTCGGAAAGAGAGGAAAGTTGAGTCCACAGTTTATTGGTCCTTTTGAGGTACTTCAGAAGGTAGGAGATGTGGCTTATAAACTTTCCTTGCCACCCGATCTATCGAGTGTTCATCCGGTACTTCCTGTGTTGATGCTCAGGAAGTATGTTGGTGACCCGTCTCATGTGTTAGACTTCAGCACAGTTCAGCTCGAGGGTGATATGTCATATGAGGTGGAGCCAGTAGCAATTTTGGCTCGTGAGGTCAGAAAGCTGAGATCTAAGGAGAAGCATCAGTGAAGGTGCAGTGGAGAGGTCAGCCAGTGGAGGAGGCTACTTGGAGACCGAGCAGAAGATGCAGAGAAAATATCCTCACTTGTTTGAGACTCCAGGTATGTTTCTAGACCCGTTCGAGGACGAACGTTTGTTTAAGAGGGGGAGAATGTAACGACCCGGTTTGTCGTTACGTAGAATCTGCATTATAATTACTATATTTGACTTGTTATAGGTTGGTTATACTATTATTGACGTGTTAGAGTTGGTAGGCTTGAAATCGAAATGGTTGTAGCGAGAGTTTAGCCACTTAGTCTTTAAAAATAGCCTTGAAGTTGGAAAAGTCAACTGAGAGTTGACTTATTAGTAAACGACCTCGGAATGCAGATTTTATGGCTCGGATAGCTTCGTTAGGTGATTTGGGACTTAGGAGTGTGTTCAGAATAATTTTGTGATGCCCGGTGTAGAATAAGGCTTGAATTGGCAAAAGTTAGTTTTTGGCGATTTCTGGTCGGTAGTGGAAAATAGGCTATCGGGGTCGGAATGGAATTCCGATAGTTGGAACAGGTTTGCAATGTCATTTTTGATGTGTCTGCAAAATTTCAGGTCAATCGGATGTGTTATGGATAGTTTCGGCATCGTTGGTGGAATTTAGAAATTTGAAAGTTCTTAGGCTTGAATCCGATGTAATTTTGGTGTTTTGATGTTAATTTTAGTGTTTTGAGAGTGCAACTAAGTTTTAATGATCATATGTGATGTGTGGGTATATTTGGTTGGGGTCCCGAGGGGCTCGAGATTGATTCTGGGTGGTTAACGGACTCATTTGGACTTAGATAAATTGCTGGTTTTCTTGTTTTTTTTGTGCAGCAGGTTTTTATTATCTGCGATCACGTAGGGAGAGTCGCGATCGCGTAGTTCAATCGTGAGGGGCGGCATTTTTACTCTCTGCGATCGCATAAAGGTGTCCGCGATCGCATAAAGGCGTCCACGATCGCATAGGTTGAGCAGCGTAGGCAGTGTGATCGCGTGGCCTTGATCGCGATCGCGTAGGGTCATGGCAGGCGCGTGGGGGTGAGGTCGAATGGTCTTCGCGATCGCGTGAGGAAGGATGTGATCGCGTGTGATTGAGGTTTGGTGAATCGCGATCGCAGTGAAGAAATCATTGGGCAGTTATAAAATAAACCCTCAACGACTTAAACCCTTTTTACACCATTTTTGTACGGACAGAGAGCTTTGGGGCGATTTTTGAAGAGGGAAATCAGTGTTCTTCATAGAGGTAAGTGTTTTGATCATTAAAACTCGTTTATGGGTGATTATCGAACAAAATCTCAGCATTTAATTCATGAAAATCAGTAGAAAAAGGTGGGTTTAGGGCTTGAGATTATGAGACCTTTAGGGGTCGATTTGAGACGTCAAACGAACTCCAATTTTAGCGTTCTTTATATGTACGGACTCGTGTGAGGACGAAGAACATTTTGGTATAAAAATTTCTGAGTTTCAGGACACGGGCCCGGCAGTCGGGTTTTGACCGATTTCGGATTATTGAGCTAAAATCGATATTTTCAATTGGAATTCGTTCCTTAAGAATAATTTGATGATAAAAGTCTGATATTTATAGATTTGGAGCGCTCGGAGGCTGATACGAGAGGCAAGCGTATTGCAGAATAGTTTTCGGGCTAGTTTGAGGTTAGTAATGTCTTTAAATCCTTTCCTGAGGGTATGAAACCCCGGACTATGCACCCTTTAACGGGTTTTGAAATGTAAAGGTTGAATTTGGAGATATATTCCTTACTTAGGCGACTATTGCGTTGCGAAATGTCTTTTAAAGCTTATTTCCAATAGTACTATATATACTATATATGATTTGGGTTGTAAGCCATGTTTGGGGCCTAGTGCCGACTTGTTTACCCCTTGGGGGTTGTGTTTACTATATTTGCCTCACTGATATGTTGTGATTTTACACTAAGTATTTTCCTGTGAAATTGTTTTGACACTCTTAGTATTTTGATACTAGTTATTGAAAAATGAAAACACTATTTTGGGTCGAGAACCCGGTATATTTATGGCCTAAGGGAAAATTGAGAGTGTCTGACTGAGTGAGGCTTTCAGGCCTATATTGTGAGGAGCCTTTCAAGCCTTATATGAGGGAGGCTTTCAGGCCTATGTTGTGAGGAGGCTTTCATCCCTTATATGAGGGAGGCTTTCAGGCCTTAAGTTTTTATAGCGCTTGGGCTGTAGGAGCCCCTCCGGAGTCTGTACACACCCCCAGTAAGCGCAGGTACCTATTGAGTGATGATTATTGCCCGCGAGGCTGTTACTGAGTGAATGTAAGAATGCCTGATAAAGAAATTATTACGAAAAATGATTATGGCCCGAGGGGCAATTTTATGAAGATTTTTACTGAGTTTTCGAACTATGATTTACTTCATTTTCAAACTAGTTTTTACTGAGAATTTTACTGAGATATACTGATATTACACTGGTTTCAAAGGATTTCTGGAAACTGATTTTTGAACTCATGTATTTGATGAATACTATCTGGTGACTTGGTGTTTTACTGGTTTTTTGTGAATTGGTGTATCTGTACTGTGTGTTTTATAATTCTCAGACTGTGATTTATTTTCATTACTACTGAGTTGGCGTACTCATAAAGACTCCATGTGCCTCTGTGCACAGATCCAGGTACGAGTAGTTGCCTTGTTCGTTAGCAGCAGTTCACGGGATTTTGAGGTAGCTGTCCAGCGTCCACAGCTTCTTCATTTCCCTTCCTTGATTAGTATTACAAGTTGATTCATAGACATTTATTATGACAATAGCAGAGTTATGTTTATTTCTTTTTAGATGCTCATGATCATTGACTCCAGTCTTGGGAGGTTTTGGTTTATGTTTTGTTGAGACTATTACTGGGGCGTTAAGTTTTAAATAATTTATTTTATTGCCATGCTTGTTGTTTATCATTGTATTGTGAACTATTATAAAAGAACAAATGTGTAGTAAAGTGATGGTTGGCTAGCCTAGTTCCACGATAGGCGTCATCACGGCCTGTTAGGATTTGGGGTCGTGACAGTCCTACACAGGATTTCTATTGCACAGATAGAAAGTAAAGCCTAGAGCATGATTTCTACCTTTTTAGCATGCATTGTACCCATCCTTTTTCACTATCCATCCCCAAAGAGTTTTTACAATAATTATTACAACCATTTGCACAGATTACATAATTGAAATGAGAAAGAGAAGAAGTTATACTATAGGGAGCCTACTGACAAGCCCAAAATCTCCAGAGTATCTCAATGCCATTGGTTCACATCCTTTCACATGATCCAGGCGTGTCAAAGTTCCCTAAGGATCTCAAGGGACCCCGGGCAGTGCTCACACATAGATTCATAACCAAACTTGAGTAAGTGCAGTGTGGAAGAGCCATCTTTAATGTGTCAGAGTTCAGAGTGAGCTCATAGGGGTCCCAAAGCAGTCACACATTAAAGGGGCAGAACCTAGACATCTAAGAGTATATGTGAGAGTGCTTGACATAGTTTTGAAGGAATTGATTTGAAAACAGTTTGAAAATGATCAGTCTGAAATCAATTTTTTGAAAGAACAACAGAAGAGTTTACTCTTAGTGAAAATAGTTTGGGAGAAAAGGAATAGGACAGTCAACAGCTCAAGACCAGAACAACATGCATAGTTCAAGAAACAGACACAAACAGGGAAAGGGGTATTGGGGACAAGTAAGTCACACAATAGGAACAGATTTGCACACAAGTGAACACCAAGGAAGTATTAAAATACTACATGCTTATAGTCACAATAATAGTCTATCACAAAGTGTTTATGCCATATATTTAGTAGATTCAAATTGAGGGATTCCCAAGAGGGGGTGCATCACAAATAGAGTAATTAATAGGTTTAGGGGAAAGGGTTCAGGATCACATAGCAACTAAATGTCATAAATACATGCTTATAATGTTAGGAATCAGGGGTAAGGCAGAATTGTAGTGGAAGATGTAAGAGAGAGCAATAGACATGCTGAACTAGAGGGGAAAGGGGGAAACCACATAGACAAACAAACATGCTAATTGCAGGGTAAACAGCAGAACCACAAGTAGAAACATAGTAGAAATAAGAGGAATCGCAATACAAACGGAAACATATCGTTTTGGATGTTGTAAACTTAAACTGAAAACATACCAGTTGAATGAAAGAATGAGTGCAAAGTGGAGAGCGGTAAAGTGAAGAGAAGTAAAGCAGTAGTGTGCAGAGCAATAGAACAGTAGAGCAGTAGTAGTAGAGCAGTAGAGCAACAGAGCAGTGTAACTACTCAGTCTTGGCTTTCAGCCGACTGAGTAGCAAGTAAACAGTAAGAGAAACAAGAGAGTATGTGCGCGTGTATAGAAGAGAGCTTAGAACAGTGTATTGTTCTTATGTGTGTTCGTCTTATGCTAAAGAGAGAGTAGAGTACTTATAGTTTTGAAAACGAGTAGAGAAATAAGGTAAAGAGTAATAGTTTAACATAGTTATAGAAAACAATACCAAATCAGAATCAATCAAAGGTCTGGACTCCCTTTAATTAGGGAGTCATAGTTCAAACGGCGTAATTAGAGTTAAATATGGAAAGAATCAACTATGAGACTGATTTTACCCTAATAGGAGTAGTAAAAGCATGTAGCGTGTAATAAAGACCAAATACAGAATATCCCAAGTAAGGAAAGTATATGTTAAATAATTGAAAGCATATTTGTGCACATAAATAAGGTATAGTATAACCTTAATTCTGGAAAGTAGTCAAAATAATCACAAATGAGACTGAAAATCACAGGGAGTCAGTACCAACTAAGGAAAGTATCACACAAATAAGGAAGTAATTTGAAAATAAGTAAAGGACTCTAAGGAAAACTACACAAAATCATAAATTCAAGGAAAATATCACAACTTTACGAAGAAATGCACAGAATCAGTAGAGTATTAGGTAAACAATCGCTAAAAGAATAATCAGACTTACTAAACAATAAATAGCACGAAAATCAGAGAAACCCTAAGCAAGTAATCATAGAAACAGTAGAAGATCGAAAATCTTAACAACAAATTAAAGCGAGAATCACAAAGAATACATAGATAGTTTCATAAGAAACAAACACACATGAACATATAATAAAAACAGCCTAGAAAATTAGGGCTTTTTAGCATAATAACTCAGATAACAAGAAAAGCATAAGAGAATCGTTCAAACACAGTAGAAATCACTAAGAATCAGAAGAAGAACCATTTTTGAAAGGGGTCAAGAAACCCTAATTTGAAAGTGAGGAAGTCGTTTGAAAAACAAAGAGTTTTTTTAGGAAAACATATGAAAACATTAAAAGACACATAGGTCCGTCACAGATCTAAAAAGATCGTAGGATTTAAAGCTATGGTTTCCAGAGAAAACCCATAAAGGAGAAGAAAACTTAAATATTACCGGCGTTTGGCCGAAAAATGCAAGGATCTTACTCGAACAACCATAGGAGGCCGGAAAATCTGGCATGAGACCGGAGATGGGAGTGAACCGCCTCAGGGTCGCTTGAGATCCTCCACTGGTGACACAAGTGTGAAAGATGGAGCCATAAGGTCGAAGAGAGGTGGAAACTTCATGGTTTCCGATGAGGAGGTGGCCGGAGAGGGGAGAGACAGAGCTCAAGGGACGAAGGTTCTAGAGAGAGCTGAAAGGGTTCAGAGAGATAAACGGTTTAGTGTTACGAGTGAAGGGGGAAATGAAAGGGGGGGGGGGTAGTCTTTAGGAATTAATATGGTAAGTATTGATCTGGGTCGTTGATTTGAATTAATCAACGGCTCAGATCAAAGGGGAATTGGGCCGGGTAGGATTTGAAGACTGGGCTGGGTAGTTGGGTTGGTTAAATGTGTTAAGGGGTCCAGATTAATTAGGCTATAATTAAAATTAAAAGTGGCTAAATACCCATTAAAAATAGACAAATAATTTATAAATGGCTAATAATTATAAAAAATGAAATTGATGCTATATAGACTAAATTAAGATGATTAATCAGTATTAAAAATATAAAGTGAGTAATTATTGAGTAAAAATAGCATAAAATATATAATTAGGCTATAATTGCAAAGTAATTGCAATTATAGCCAAATAATGTCAATTTGGCTAATTTGTGAAATAATGAAATCTTAATAGGACCCAAAATGATATATTAAACCAAGAAATGTTTTGAAATCATTTGAAATGCAAATTATAATTAATTATTAGAGATAAAAATACTGGATAAATTAATAAAACCATGGGAAAATTATAGAAAAATACAAATTGTTATAAAAACTGATTTTGAAGGTATATATGCAAATTAAAAAATAATTTGAGGAAAAATTGGGTATCAACACACGTATCGATGGGGAACCGGTGATTAGCTAAGCAGAAGATTTTTTTACCTTTTATAGAATTGTACATAGAGTATGATTCCCCTACTATATAAGGGGGGGGGGGAGGGGGTCTGATTATTCATTAAACACATTGTAAAACACATATCAAAGCGATATATTTTCTCTGTTATCGAAGGTTCTTATTCTTCAGTGCTGACCATTGTGAGTCCAGGTCGAGGGTGGAAATTTCACTAAGGTTGGAATCATCCTCCTCACGTGGTTTGAATTTACTATATCTTTATTTGTTTAATATAATGTAATTTATCGTTTGTATTGAATTAATCTGCGTATCCTAAAAATACTTATAAATTTAACTGTTATCCGTTTTCGAGGGTAAACAGTTTGGCGATCACTATGGGGCTAAGGATAATAGTGGTCATTTGATACAAACTTCCATAACGCACCCTATTTTACACTTGCTATTTGGGTTGTTTCTAACTTCAGGTCAAAGTTTAAAATGTCAAACTCCCAATTTTCCCCTCTAAAGGTGGATGTCGAATCTGGTCACCATGGTGAGAACAACAATATGTTACACAGTAACGAGGCTCCCTCTGTCGATCCCAACAGAGTTCCGGCCGCAAACCCCATCGACGCTAACTCTCACATGGCCATCAATGCGAATTTGCCTACCGATCCCAAAAACAGCATTCGCGGGGGAGTTTGATTGACAGCCCAAAATACACACGACAACGAAGGATATGGGATCAACTTACGAGTGATCTTTGAAATGCTACAAGCTCAACAAGCAGCGATAGCCCAACTGCAGAACCAAAGCCACGCCCCCAACTGAGTTGAGCCCAAGCTGTCTTGGGAAATAACTTGCAGAAGCAAACCGGTCATAGAGAGTCTAAGTGACTAATCCCGAGGTCATAAATATGCTCGAGGAATGGACAAAACGAGTAGAATTGGGAGAAAAAAAATCGAAGCCAATTACAAAAAGTGGAAAACTACAAATCCAAGGTCGACCAAATCCTAGGAGTGCCACCGATATTGAAGGGACTGGATTCCAAGAAGTTTGTTCAAAAATCTTTTCCTGCGAGCGCAGCTCCAAAACAAATCCCAAAGAAGTTCTGCATGCCCGAGATTCCTAAGTACAACGGAACAACTGACCCAAATAAATATGTTACCTCTTACACGTACGCCATCAAGGGGAACGACTTGGAGGATGATGAGATCGAATTCGTCCTGCTGAAAAAGTTCGGGAAAACTTTGTCAAAAGGAGCTATGATATGGTATCACAACTTACCCTCTAATTCAATAGACTCGTTTGCTATACTTGCAGACTCATTTGTGAAAGGCCGGTCCATCAAAGTCGAGACCAGGAAGTCAAACCTTTTCAAAGTGAAATAGAGAGATAATGAGATGCTTAGGGAATCCGTGACCTATTTCAAATGGAACGGATGGACCTGCCTCCGGTGGCGGACGATTGGGTCATTCAGGCCTTCACCCCAAGGCTCAATACTCGAAGCTCATTGGCTTCACAACAGTTGAAGCATAATCTCATAGAGATCTCACTGTAACTTGGGCTTACGTACATAACCGGTATCAATCAAAAATTACGGTAGAAGATGATCAGCTTGGGGGCCCTTCCAGATCCGTTTATCCCATCAGAGATATCGACAGATCCAAGAGAGACATTAATCGTGAACCAAGATTGAATAAGGATCGGTATCAACCGTACAATGGGGATCAGAGAGGTAATGTGTCCAGGCAAACCCTTTGAGAAGTGAAAAAAAAATAAGCGATTGAGGTCAAAATAATCGGGGACTTTTTAGAAAAAGCTGTTCGACAGGCCCATCGGGCCCAAAGAAGTGCCAATGTTATTTGAGTACAACTTCAACATTGATGCTGACGCCATCATACCTGCCATCGAACACATCAATGACATTAATTGGCCTTGACCTCTACAGTCTGATCCAACCCAAAGGGACCCCAACCTAATGTGTAAATATCATGACACTCATGGCCACAGGACGGAAGATTGCCGACAATTGAGAGAGGAAGTGGCCCGACTATTCAACAACGGACAACTTCGAGAGTTCCTGATCGATCGAGCCAAAAACCATTTCAGGAATAAGGACTCTAATAAGCAGATCGAGCATGAGGAAACTCAGCACATCATTAACATGATCATCGATGAGATCGACGTCTACTAGGGGCTGATGTTCAAGCGCACCAAAGTATCCATCACAAGGGAAAAACGAACTCGAGATTACATGCCGGAAAGAACCTTGACTTTCAACGGCGAGGACGCTGAAGGCATCGTGCAGCCCCACAACGATGCACCAGTAATATATGTACTCATAAATAAATCATGAGTTAAGCGTGTTTTAGTTGATCCAGGTAGCTCAACTAATATCATCAGATCGAGAGTCGTGGAGAAACTATGTCTACATGACTGAATTGTGCCTCCAGTTCGAGTTCTAAATGGATTCAACATGGTTTGTGAGACCACTAAAGGGGAAATAATATTTCAGGTGAACACCGTCGGAACCATCCATGAAATAAAGCTCTAAGTGATTGAAAGAGATATGAGATATAATGTTATGTTCGGGAGGCCGTGGATTCACAATATCTGGGCAGTGCCCTCGACGCTACACTAGGTGTTGAAATTCCCAACATATGGAGGGATTAAAACGATTTGTGTAGAGCAATCAGCCGCAAAAGAGATGTTCTTGATCGACGAGGTGGTCCTGTTATCCGCACTTTCAACACCAAAGGATCTGGGTTCGGTCGCCAAGGAAGAAACCAAATAGAAAATCATTGAAACCGGCCCCGACCGAACCGGAGAAGCACGGGGCAGGTGAGGATGATGACTACGGATTTCCCAAGTCTTTCATAGTCCCCGATGATTCTGATGCCACCAAATTAACGACCGAAGAACTGTAGTTAGTCTTATTGATCGGGCACCTGCGGGATCGTAAGGTATACCTGGGCACGTTATGTCCCGACATCAGGAAAAAACTCATTAAATTCCTTATAGCTAACATAGATTGTTTTACTTGGTCCCACCTAGACATGACAGGGATCCCGTCGGAGATAACTACTCATAAGCTAAGCCTGGATTCCAAAGTTCCACCCAATCAAACAGAAAAGGAGGCATCACTCCAATGTCAAGCATGCATTCATCAAAGACGAGATATCCAAACTCCTTAAATAAGGTCCATCAGGAGGTTAAGTACCCGGATTGGTTGGCAAACATAGTGGTAGTCCCTAAAAAGGAACAAATTAAGAATGTGTGTAGACTACAAAGACTTGAATAAGGCATGCCCTAAGGATTCTTTCTCTCTGCCCAACATCGATCGCATGATTGCTTCGCTGGCCGGCTGCGAGATACTTAGTTTTCTCGATGCCTACTCTGGGTACAACCTATTCGGATGGACCCGGGCGACCGGGAAATAACGTCCTTCATCACTGTGTATGGCACTTACTGCTATAACGTAATTCCATTCAGACTAGAAAACGCCGGTGCCACTTACCAACGCCTAGTAAATTGGATGTTCGAAGAAAAAATAGGAAAATAAATGGAGGTTTACACTGACGATATGTTATTTAAGTCCCTGCGAGCAAAGGACCATTTGAAATATTTGCAGGAAACCTTCAACATATTGAAGAAGTACGATATGAAGCTGAACCCGGAGAAATGCGTATTCAGATTCAGGTCCGGGAAATTTCTCGGATTCATGGTGTCTAATCGGGGGATCGAAATTAATCCCGATAAAATCAAGGCCATAAAGGACATTACGTTGTGGATAATGTCAAGGTCATTCAAAGGTTAACCGGGCGCATAACCGCTTGGGCTGATTCATTTCAAGGTTCTTCGACAAGAGCCATCGATTCTTCTCGTTATTGAAGAAGAAGAAGAAGAAGAAGAATTTCTCATGGACCACATAGTGCCAACAAGCCTTGGAGGAACTCAAGCGGTACCTTTCGAGCCCGCATTTGCTTCATACTCTGAAGATAGATGAACAATTAGACCTATACTTGGCGGTATCCGAGATAACGGTAAGTGAAGTCCAAGAAGGGGAAGGTACGCAACCTATCTACTATGTTAGCAGGACTCTAGGCGAGGACGAAACTAGGTATCCTCGCCTGGGTGCTCGCTTCGCTAAGCGCCTTTAGGAAGTTAAAATTGTATCATATATGTGTCGTGACTACTTATACATTGAGGAACATAATGCATAAGCCCGAGATCTTGGCACGATTGGCCATATGGGCCGTGGAAGTAAGTGGGTACAATATCGAATATCGACCCCAAACTGCCATCAAGTCTCAAATTTTAGCGGACTCTGTGGCCGACTTCACGTTGGCCCTAATACAAGTGACTTCCGCCTACGCGAGTATCAAATGGGTATCTAGAATCACGGATAAGCTTGTTATGATTGGGGTCGTGATATAACCATCACACATAAGTGCTCACTCTATACCTCTCGGTAGTTTGAGTGACTTTGCCCAATTTGGCTTTCTCAAGCCCAAATGGGTGTTCACGCAATACAAGTGAAATTGGCTCAAGTCAGTATTACCATCTCTAGGTTTAACCCTTTAATTAGGGCTATCAATCTCTTGAGTTCATCCCAGTTCCTTGTTAGCCTAATTTTCTTAGACTTAGTCCCTCTTTCTCAAGAAGAGCCTAAGTCATAAAGGCACGAATCAGTGTTTGCAACCACCAATTCTACAATTAAAGCATGAATTAAGCTAAATATCACTAACCCATAAACAATTAAGACCTAAAATTCAAGACACATTAAATACCAACACTAGGGTTGGGTCACAACCTTAGTTATGGAGTCTAGCTACTCATGATAATAGCAGAAATCAAAGATAAAGATGAAATATAAGCCATAATATTCAAATACAAGATGAAAATCTAAAGATTGAAGATAAATCTACTCTAAAATTACTCAAAAAGGTAAAACCCAGCCGTTCACGTGCTCTCTAAAACAAAACTTAACCTAAAAGTTTCAAAAAGGTCTATTTTTACTAAGCTGAAATTTTCAGACAAAAATGACCCTACGGAAGATTCGCGGACGCGTAATTCTGACCGCGTCCACGATTGAGCTTTCGCGGCCGCGTAGTAATGAACGCGGTCCGCGTTTCTTCATATTTGAACCTAGGTTGGGCCTTGTTTCGCGGACAGCGTAAAAACCACAGCGTCCGCGTGAGCTTCCTTCGCGGTCGCGTAATTTGGATGTGGGCCGCGTCCTTTATTAATGCTCAAGTTGCAAAGCCTCTGAACTTAGACAAGCGCTTTCAGCTAAATTCCAACCGCGTCCGCATAAGATTAATTCACGACTGCGTAATTTGGATGCGGGACGCGTTCTTCATTTGAGCCCAAATTGTAGACTCTCTGAACCTTGATATACGCTCTCAGCAAAAATCCAACCGCGGCCGCACTAGAGATTTTGCGACAGCGTTTTTCCATTGCGATCAGCATTGGTTCTGGTGCTCAAAGGCAGCCTCTATGAATCTCACTTTCGGGACCGCGTAATAGTGTCCGCCTCGGCGGTGGTCCTTACGCGGCCGCGCTTTTCTGCCGCTCTCAGCGCTCCAGTCCCAGCCTTGGATTTGTGCAAGTTTGACTTCTATATGAGTTGATTATGGCTGCTTTGCCTTTTGACCAAACTCTGCAAGCAAGCACATTAAGTTAGTTTTCGGAAATACCTTTACGCATTTTTGACCCAAAACCTAAGCAAAAGAGAGCCAATAATAGGCTAAATCCCTAGTTATCACATCTCTTCAGCATCGACCCTGGTTACTTTTGCCACTACATGACTGCTTTAAGCTCCTCGGAAAGGGTATCCCGTTCGGCAACGGCCGAGCCTAGATGAGATTGGAGTTCTTCAATTTTTTGGGACCAGACTTCAGCTTTCTCCCTCGCCGCTTGGAGTTGAACCTACGCCGAGGCCAGTTTCTCCCAGGTAGTCTCCTTTTCCGAATCCAATCGGTCCATTTTGCCCTTCAACTCCTCGACTATGGCCTTGACCTCATCCATCTCGGCTCGAAGCTGGTCGACCCGATCAACCTTCTGTTGGACTTGCGGGTTTTGACTGTTGGTCACTATTTATAACTCGTCATCACTAACTTCAAAGATCTTTACCTGTTCCACTAGGATGTCATGTTCTTTCTGTACCGCGTCTAACTCAGCTTAGAGTTTCTCGATTTCTCCTTCACCTTGCTCGTTGAGAAGTTTGTACGTATCCTTCTTCTTAGCAAGCTCTTTGACCTTGGCCTCGAGCTGGCTAAGCTCAGCCCAACACCGGAGAGAGGTTTAGTGATGTAGTACGGAAGCCTGCAAAAGTGTGAAAGGGGAAAGGCGTTAGAGTTATCAAAATTTAAATTCAAAGATGAAAGATCGTAATGACACCTTACCTGGTTCAGTGCTTTTTGTGCTTCGTTGAACAAGAACGGAGCGTCCACCTCACTCATATTTTCCTGGTCTCTTCAGTTATCAGGCACAGGAGGTAGCTAGGTACCCCAACAGGGGCGGAATGAATATGGGCGTCCTCCGGGATGGTAATAATTATTGACTGCTTCCAGACGGGATCCATGCTCGGAGAGGGAAATCGGCTGATCAACCTTGGGCTCCCTCCTCTTTTTCTTCTCTCAGACTACGGCTTCGGCCTGCCCCCAAGTAAGAGAATCAACAGGCAAGTCCTCGTCCCAAACCGGAGGCTTAAGCTCGGCGATTTTAGGAAAACTTGCAAGTAGGAAATAAAGATAATAAGAATGTGATGCTTGAAGAAGAAGCCTAACGCAACTGATTCGGGAAAGAAATCTTAACATGGGAGAGGGCCTCCCAACAGCCTTTCAAAAGTGTGCGCCACGAACGCTTGGAGTAGGGCATCTATGAGACAATACCTTCGATCCAGTCCTTGAGCCGACAGATAGTGTTTGGGACTCGAGAGATAGCGTCACCACCACGAATACCAATGAGGAAAGGGAGATGAACAAGAAATGAACATTCAAAGGAAAGTTGTACTTACGTGATGCATTCCACTTCTTGGGTAATGGACTAAATTCGGCCGAGATCAAGTCCGAGGTCCTCTACCGGACAAAGCGTCCCTGCCAACCTCGATCTCGGTCTTCATCGATGCTTGAGAATGTGGCTTTACTAGCCCGACGCACGAGCTTTATCAGTCCCCCTCAGAAGATACGGGGACTCTACAAAAGGAGCAGTCGATCTGCGGTGAACCGACAGGATTCGATCTTGTTCACAGAAAATCGAAGGAGGATTACGATCCTCCACAACGATGGGTGGATTTGACCGAGGCATACCTCATATCTCCTACAGAAGTCTATAATAACCGGGTCCACCGGGCCCAGTGTAAAGGGATAAGTGTAAACACTTAGGTATCCATTAACATGGGTAGTAATGGCCTCCTCGGAGTCGGGGACCACTATGTCCTTATCGGCCTGGTTGCAGCCTTTTGGACCACGGGGAGGTCAGCTTCGGTGATTGAGCAGATATATCTCGACGCCTCCTCATGCCGACTCTGCACCAAAGAGGGCTTCTCAACCTTGAAGTCGTCAGTAACCGAATCACCCCCAGGAACGAACATCTTCAAGAGAGGTTCGACAATCGATTCAGCAGCGGACCTCTCGAGGTCGACCACATCAGGGTTAGTCTCGTTAATTTTGGCAGTCAGTTGGGAGGTAGAAGAGACCTTTTGGGGAACATATTTGAAGGTTTCAGCCATTGAGTAGAGGATGAGTAAAAGTTTTGCAACGCACTGAGGAATCCTGAGTAATGGAGGTAAAAATCCCAGAGTACAAAAAGGGTAATGAAATCCTAAAGGCACGAGGGTAGAAGTTTGGAAGTATAGTAAAGAATGAAAGAAGGAGGGAAAATTTATAGGTATTCTGTGACGTTTTGCGTCCAGAGACTGCCAACCAACGGGCTGACACACATTTAAGGTCATTATGACATGAGTGACGAGACGTTTCGGGCTTTTTGTTGTTTCTGTCACGGTGTGTTGAAGAAGGAATCGGGGAGCTCATGTCATTTCTCGTCAACTTACTCTCCGAGAAATAAGGGGACTATTTTTATAGGGGTAAAACCGAGCTTATGGTACGCTCTGGCTTCCGATATGATAAACTGAGCTAGGTACATGACGACAAGGGACCGGAATTGAGGCAAGGGCCTCATGGAATCAAAGCCCGGGGGCATGAAACCCACCCTCGAGAATATCGGAACCATGATCCGAGATCGGTCCAAATCTCAAGAGACTTCGGAGAACGTGGTCATGCAACCAAGCACGACCAACAGAAGTCTGTAATATCCGCGACCGGCCGGATATCACGACATGGATCTCGACACGTATCGGTGGGGAACCGGTGATTAGTTAAACAGAATTTTTTTTATCTTTTATAGAATTGTACCCAGAGTAAGATTCCTCTACTATATAGGGGGGGGGGGGAGGGGGAGGTCTGATTATTTATTAAACACATTGTAACATGCATATTAAGGCAATATACTATTATTTTTTCTCTGTTATCGAAAGTTCTTATTCTTGTTCTTCAGTGAGTCCGGGTCGAGGGTGAAAGTTTCACTAGGGCTGGAATCATACTCCTCACGTGGTTTGAATTTACTATATCTTTAATTTTTTAATCTAACGTAATTTATTATTTTTATTGAATTAATTCGCATATCCTTAAAACCACTTACAAATTTTATTGTTATCCGTTTTCGAGGGTAAACATCTATGAATGCATATATTGTTGTACCAACAGTTGAAGAATTCAATTTCATAAGGGCATATTGTACGCAGCCTTACCCCTTATTTCTGCAAAAGGTTGTTTAAACAACTCGAACCCGAGACCATCTAATCACATAATAGCAATTTTACCAATTACGCCAAGGCTCTCCATCAACTTAAAACTCTTAAATTGGTGACATTAAATCATCACTAAGAGGAAAAATAAGGCAGAGAGAAAAATACAAAGCTGGAAGGTAAAGAACTCCAATAAAACCAAATGCTGGAGCAACAACCTTCCCATTGCTCTACCAAATGTCTTATCATTCTTTTTTCATGTCAAATTAAAATAATTATTTCATTTGCTTCAATTTATGTGATATATTTGATTAGCTATAATTTTTAAGAAAAAAATAAAAACAGTTAAAACTTGTGATCTAAAACAAGTTTTAGAAACTTGTGTGGACATTAATTATTTATTAAAGATAAAATAAAAAATTTAGAGTAAAATATTAAAAAATGAGAAAATATGAAATTATTTTTTGAACAAATTAAAAAAAACGTATGGCACATAAATTATGACTAATTAAATAATGTACCAAATAATTATTGATGCAACTGGTTCGTTCACCCCTGCACGATTTAACAAAACATTGTTCTTGCATATTCATCAATCGATGTTTTAAATTACGATAACTTTTTTTAATTAAAAAGTCAAATGGTACTATCACTTACAGCTCAACTTAGGGCAAAGAGAATCTCAAATAATCATTCTTGCAAACGGTTATTTCACCCTTGCACGATTTATAAACACTGCTCTTAAATATTCATCAATAAACATTTTAAATTAGAACATTAATATATCAGAAAGTCAAATGATCATGTAGTATCACTTACAACTCAACTTGAAAAGGAAAAAAAAAACAACAGAATCTCTAGTAATGTAAAACAACAACAACAATTACCCAGTATATTCCCACCAAGTTGGGTCCGAAGAGGGTAGGATGTACGCAGGCTTACCCCTATCCTGGAAGGGTAGAGAGACTGTTTCCGATTGACCCTCGGCTAAAGAAGATGAAGGAAGCCCTGATAGCAAGTGATAACAAGATAAATAGTTAGAAAACTACATCGGAAATGACAACAGCAACACAATAGCCAAAAAATAAAAAGCAAAGTAGTACCACTAAACATCAGCAAAGGCACAATACTACATACGCAAAGGAATAATATGTACACAAAGGGCTGCTAAGCTTACTACAGCCTAACTTACAACCCTAATGAAGTATTGAGAATACAATTGGAGCCCCTAGCAGCCTAAAACAAGACACTAGCACACTAGCCTCCTATCTCCTAACCAATTATCCTAATGCTCGACCTCCACAACTTCCTATCAAGGCTCATGTCCTCGGAAATCCGCATCCGCACTATGTCCTGCTTGATCACCTCTCCCCAATATTTCTTAGGCCGCCCTCTACCTCTCCTCGTACCTGTCAAGGCCAGTCGCTATTAGCAATAAATTTTTCCATATAGTTACAGAATTTATCTATCGCTAATTCTTACTATTTTTTAGTAGTGAAAATGTTATAGAGAAATTAACTTATTTATGAGCTATTATATTCCACGATCTTGGGATATATACAATATTGACGTCTTCAAAGGAATTCATTAGTTTCCAATATCTTCACATATTATGAGACTTTCTTATTTTCTTTGTATTGTTCGCAACCAATTTTTTTGCATATAAATATAGTATATGGACCACAAATTGCTTTTCTCCACGCCCTCACTAATTGCCAGTGATTCAATAATAATTATAACATTCTCTACATATTGAATTGGGGTGCCTAAAACGTGAAGCAAATGACCACAACAATCCATAACCTATTCAATAATTATAACATTCCCTACATATTGAATTGTTCTTTTCTACTTGTAAACCAGCATTTATAAATATAAAAATACCATCTTATGCCATAGCAGTATTATTGTCATTAGTTCAATTTGTTATATAAGCAAAAAACAATGGGATAACAATTTCTCAAGAAATCATATGAACTAGGAAAAGACAATAAAGTAATAATAAACAATGGCTTATAGAGCACTTCTTAACACATTGGGTAAAGACAAGGGAGATATTCAAAAATAGCCAAATTTACAAGTGGTCATTCAAAAATAGCCACAGTTTCAAAAGTAATCAAAAGTTAGTCAATTTTCATGTAAAGATAAATTTGAACGAAAATACTACTATACACAGGTGCACCGAACTCCAGTATAATATGCTGGACCGGTCTCTGTTGCAATAAAATAGTGGTTATTTTTCAATGACTTGACAAATATTGACTATGTTTGAATGACCAGTCCGAAAACTGGTTAATCCGTGCTATTTTTAGAAGATATTTTTACATTCCTATACCATATATGAATCTATATTACCCTCTCTACTCAACTTTTAATATAATTACCTTTTATATACCTAATTACTATTTATGTACATTTTAGGGGATTTAATGGTATTAATTAGTCTCCTAATTTAACTATATTGTATATTCCCACTCCCCCACATTTCTCTCTCCAAATCTCACCCACGTATCAAACCACACCCCACGATTTCCTCTTCAATCACCCACGATTTTCTCTTTTAAACTAGTCAAAAATTGTTAAACCCTCCATTAACGCATTTTGCAAGTACTTTCTTCAAAAATCAGTCAAAATTTGTACTCTTCTTCAAAGTTCATACCCTCATTAACGATTTTTGCAAATCTAGCTTCAACGATTTTCAATGAAGAAGAAAATAGCTTCAAAGAACAGCCCTAACAAAGTTAAAGGATCAGATGTTCCACCATTGATAGCCATTAAAAATATTTGAAGCTTTGAATTCGAATTTGGGTTTTCAAAAAATATTACTTGTTTGAATTGGATGTTGTTGCAAAACAATTGAGAATTCTCTCTACGTCTCTCTCTATCTCTCAATCTCTAATTCCAGTAATGTAAACCAAAGGAAAAGAGGGCAGCAATTCCACCATTGATAGCCATTAAAATATTTTGAAGCTTTGAAGCTTTGAATTCGAATTTGGGTTTTCAAAAATCATTATTTGTTTGGATTGGATGTTGTTGCAAACAAATGGGAATATGGTTTGGAGTTTATATCTCAATTTTGAGGGTGTTTTGGTGAAGATTAGACTTGATTTTTGCTGAATTTCAGATTGAAAGTCGAATAATAATAAGAAGAAGACGTGATATGCACTATATTTACGAAATTGTAGTAAAATTATAGTAAAATTGTAGAAATAATGTAAGAAAATTGTAGATAAGTGTAGATAAATTATGTAATATATAATTAGTTGTATGAAATTTATTTTTACTATGTATAAATCAGATACAAAATATACAAAAGACATATTGTATAGATTTTATATAAAATTTGTATTTAAGTTGTATGTTACTGTAGTTATATTTAACTTGATAGAAATAATGTGTGAAAGTTTTAGATAAGTTGTATAATATATAATTAGTTGTATGAAATTCATTTTTACTATGTATAAATCAGGTACAAAATATACAAAAGATATATTGTATAAAATTTGTATAAAATTTGTATTTAAATTGTATGTTCTTGTAGTTGTATTTAATTGGGTAGAAATAATGTGTGAAAGGTGTAGATAAATTGTAGATAAGTTGTAGATAAATCGTATAATATATAATTAATTGTATAAAATTTATTTTTACTATGTATAAATCAGATACAAAAGACAAAGCATTCTGTTGATTTATGTTCCACTTGTCTTAACGGGGTGATTCTGAGGCATGACTTTGATGGAATGATATAACCAGTTATATATTGTGCATTATAACATAATCTGTTACTGTTTTAAATGCTTGAAAATAACTATGAAGGCATGTGAGATTATTGAAGTAACGTGCGAGGGTTAGGTATATGTCCTATAATCTTGCCCTACTAGCATACGATGAATTAGATTATTGTTAGAATCAACTATATGATTACACAACTGTCACGATCCGAAATCCCACCGTCGGGATCGTGATGGCGTCTAACGTTGAACCCGCTAGACAAGCCAACGTTACCAGTTATTACAACCTATTTCCTTTATTGTTTAAGCAGTTAAAAGTGAAATATAATAACAAGTAGAGATAAAGTGCGGAAGAGATGAAATATATCAACTTAAGTGCATAATTTATCCAAATACGTAATACGACTCCCAGAAAAAGGTACCACAATTTCACGGATTATCTAAGAATACTAAAAACAATGGTCTGAATGATCAAGTACTACTGTCTCCGAAATACAAAGAAAAGACAGAATAAGGAATGAGATAGGAGGTGAAGCCAAGGCCTGCGGACGCCTGCAGGACTACCTCAGTGTCGCCTGGTGGACTGAAGGAAGCCTCCTCGATCAGTGTCCACTGGGTCCGGTACCGAAATCTGCACAACATAAAGAAGTGCAGGTGTAGCATCAGTACAACCGACCTCATGTACTGAGTAAGTGCCGAGCCTAACCTCGGCGAAGTACTGACGAGGCTAGGACACGACAAATAACAAATACCTGTGCAGTTCTAAAATATATAGCAGGAGTAATAACAGAAAGTAAACAGTTAAGTACAAAACAGGAAAAAACATGTTGGGGAGACGAGGGTAACAACTACTGAAAAGACAGAACAAGACAACAATTGAAATGATTAAATGGAAGAGAGAATCAACAACATTGAAAAATTAAGTAAAAAGAAACGGCACGGCATGTCCCCTCGTGCTACAATATCACAAAACACGGCACGGTATGTCCCCTCTTGCATAAATATCAGTAACACAGCACGAAATGTCCCCTCGTGCATAAATAAACAACATCATGGCACGGAATGTCCCCTCGTGCATAAAAATCAACAACTCGGCACGGAATGTCCCCTCGTGCATAAATAATCAACAACACGGCACAGAATGTCCCCTCGTGCATAAATAATCAACAGCACGGCACGGAATGTCCCCTCGTGCATAAATAATCAACAACACGGCACAGAATGTCCCCTCGTGCATAAATAATCAACAGCACGGCACGGAATGTCCCCTCGTGCATAAATAATCAACAACACGGCACGAAATGTCCCATTGTGCATAAATAATCAACAACACGGCACGGAATGGCCCCTCGTGCATAAATAATCAATAACACGGCACAGAATGTCCCCCTCGTGCATATATAACATAAACATAACAGTTTGCGGGAAAATCAACAACAAGAAACCTTAAATGCACTGAAGTAATCAACAACAAGTATAATACCGTCCCGGCAAGGGACACAGCTATAACTAATCCTACACAGGTGTATAAATCAACAAAATCTTCCTCAACTGATCAACCACTCAACAGTACTCATAACTAAGAATTTCCAACAAGTGAATAACTAACAAATGGATACCAAACCCGTAAACACAGTAAAATCCAATAAATATCATAGAATTGCAAATACTCTACTCACGGTCATGCTTGACACCAACGTATAGGTACTCGTCACCTCACCTATACGTTGAACATGGAATAAACACGTAGCAATTAGGACTCAATACCTATTCCCTCAAGCTAAGATTAGGCCAAACACTTACCTCGAATCCAAGAATACAAATCAAGCCTCTAGCACCGCTTTTCCTTTCGAACTCGACTCCAAATCAATCGTATCTAGACATAATTGACCCAATAACATCAATAAATGCTAAACAATTCAATTTCAAATGATTAATTATAGAATTCCCAACATTCTTCCTAAAAATCCAAAAATCGACCCCGGACCCGCTTGGTCTAAACACGAGGTTCGGACCAAAACCCAATCACCCACTCCCCCACGAGCCCGAATATTTAATTTGTTTCGAAATCCGACCCCAAAACGAGGTCAAATTCCCAAATAATAAAAAAGACCTAATTCTACCCAAATCCCTAATTTTCTACCTTAAATCCCATGTTTTTAGGCCTAAAATCTAATAGATGTTGATGGAAATGGAAGAAAACGAGGTTAGGATTACATACCCGAGAGGTTATGATGAGGGAGTTCTTCAAAATTCGCCCAAGGAGGTGTGGAGAAGAAGAAGGTTGTGAAAAATGGCAAAATCCCGTATTAATTCTATTTTTTAGACATTTAAAATAGCTGGACAAATTTCTTCTCCGCGTTGCGGAGGGTTGGTTACACAGACCTATGTGTTTGCGGTTGTGGGTCCGCGTTCGCACAGGGTAAAAGGTACCCAGCCCCCAGATCCCCTCTTATGTTGTGCGTTCGCGACCTCCCAGGTGCGTTCGCATAGCAGTTACTAGATTACCCTCCGCGTTCGCATCCTTATGGGTGCGTTCGCGTAAGCTTAGGACTACCCTGACCCCCAGACCCCACACATAACCCTGTGCGTTCGCACTCCCTTGCGTGCGTTCTCATAGGGTAATTTTCCTGGACACCAGCAACAACAATTAAACACCAGATTTTTAGCCTAGAAATCACCCTGTCACCTATCCGAAACTCACCCGAGCCCTCGGGGCTCACAACCAAATATGCACACAACCTCAAAAATATCCTACGGACTTATTCGTGTGATCAAATTACCAAAATAACATCATAAACATCGAATTAAACCTCAAAATCAATGAAATATTTTATAATTTCCAAAACTTCTAAATTTAGCATTTTTTATCCGAATTATGTCAAACGAAGTCCGTTTATTACCAAACTTCATAGATAACACGTATAAATCATATTGAACCTGTACCGGGTTCCAGAACCATAATACGGGCCCGATACCACAGGTTTCACATCAAAATTCATTTTAAAAAACCTTTATATTTTTCAGAAAACAATTTTCTTTAAAAATTAATTTCTCGGACTTGGGACCTCGGAATTCGATTCCGGGCACACGCCCAAGTCCCATATTTTCCCACATATCCTCCGGCACCGTCAAATTACGGGTCCAGGTCCATTTACCAAAAATATTGACCAAAGTCAACTTTACTCAAATTTCAACACAAAAACATCATTTTCATCAGTTTTTCACATAACGGCTTCCTAGATACACGCCCGGGCTGCGCACACAAATGGAGGTGTGATAGAAGGAGGTTCTCATGACCTCGGAACACAGATTTATCTAGAAATACATAGGATGACCTTTTGGTCATCACCATCTCCACCTCTAAAACAAATGTTCGTCCTCGAACGGACATAGAAAGATACCTGAATCGGGGAAAGATGGGGACATCGGCTCCGCATATCGGACTCGGACTCCCAAGTAGCTGCCTCAACAGGCTAACCTCTCCACTGAACACGAACCAAAGGATAACTCTTTGATCTCAACTGACGAACCTGCCGAGCTAATATGGTTACCGGCTCCTCCTCATAAGTCAAATCTTTGTCCAATTGGACATTGTTGAAGTCTAGCACATGAGATGGATCGGCAACATACTTCCGAAGCATAGATACATGAAACACCGGATGCACAATTGATAAACTCAGTGGTAAAGCAAGTCTATAGGCCACCTCTCCGACCTTCTCAAGAATTTCAAAGGGACCAATGTACCTAGGGCTCAACTTGCCCTTCTTCCCGAACCTCGTCACGCCCTTCATAGGCGACACCCGAAGCAATACCCGGTCACCAACCATGAATGCCAAATCACGAACTCTACGATCTGCATAACTCTTTTGCCTGGATTGAGCTGTGCGAAGTCTATCCTGAATGATCTTCACCTTATCCAAGGCATCCTGAACTAACTCTGAACCCAACAATCTAGCCTCTCCCGGCTCAAACCACCCGACTGCCGACCGACACCGCCTACCATACAACGCCTCATAAGGAGCCATCTGAATGCTCGCTTGGTAGCTGTTGTTGTAGGAAAACTCAGCTAGAGGCAAACACTGGTCCCATGAACCTCCAAAGTCAATGACACATGCTCGCAATATATCCTCCAAGATCTGAATGGTACGCTCGGACTGCTCGTCCGTCTGAGGATGAAATGTTGTGCTCAACTCAACCCGGGTGCCCAACTCACGCTGAAATACTCTCCAGAAATAGGAGGTAAACTGAGTACCTCGGTCATAAATAATGGACACGGGCACACCATGCAGGCGAACAATCTCCCTGATGTAGATCTTTGCCAACTTCTCCGAAGAATACAAAACTGATACCGGAATGAAGTGTGCTGACTTGGTAAGCCTATCCACAATGACCCACACCGCATCAAACATCCTCTGAGTCCGTGGGAGCCCAACTACAAAATCCATGGTAATACACTCCCACTTTCACTCGGGAAGCTCAATCTGCTGCATCAAACCATCGGGTCTCTGGTGCTCGTACTTAACCTGCTGACAGTTCAAGCATCGAGCTACATGTTCCACAATGTCTTTCCTCATCCTCCACCACCAATAATGATGTCGCAAATCCTGGTACATCTTTGCGGCGCCTGGATGAATGGAATACCGGGAACTATGGGCCTCCTGCAATATCTACTCACGAATACCATCAACATCAGGCACACAAATACGCCCTTGCATCCTCAAGACTCCCTCATCATCAACTGTAATCTGCTTGGCACCTCCGTGCCGGACCGTATCTCTAAGAACACATAAATGATGATCATCATACTGCCAATCTCGAATACGATCAAACAATGAAGAACGGGTCACAGTATAAGCCAAAACACTGCCAGTCTTTGAAACATTCAATCTCATGAATCGATTGGCCAATGCCTGAACATCTAAAGCAAGCAGTCGCTCCCCGACCGGTATATAGGCAAGACTACCCATGCTGGCTGACTTCCGGCTCAAAGCATCTGCCACCACATTGGCCTTTGCCGGATGATATAGAATGGTAATGTCATAATCCTTCAACAGCACTAACCATCTCCTCTGTCTGATATTCAACTCTTTCTACTTGAACAGATACTTCAAACTCCTGTGATCCGTGAACACCTCACGGGACACATCATACAGCTAATGCCTCCAAATCTTTAGCGCATGAACAATGCCTGCTAACTCTAAATCATGAACTGGATAGTTCTTCTCATGAATCTTCAACTGACGAGAAGCATAGGATATAACCTTGCCATCCTGCATCAACACTGCACTAAGTCCAACCCGTGAAGCATCATAATACACGGTATATGGCCCTGAACCAGTGCGAAAAACTAACACCGGTGTCGTGGTCAAGTCTGTCTTGAGCTTCTGAAAGATCGCCTCACACTCGTCAGACTACCTGAACTGGGCACCCTTCTGAGTCAATCTGGTCATTGGGGCTGCAGCAGATGAAAAGCCCTCCACAAACCGGCGATAATAGCCTGCTAAGCCCAAGAAACTCCGAATCTCTGTAGCTGAGGTTAGTCTAGGTCAATCTCTAACTGCTGAAATCTTCTTGGGATCCACCTGAATACCCTCTGCCGACACCACATGACCCAAAAATGCTACCGAACTCAACCAGAACTCACACTTGGAAAATTTGGCATACAACTGACTATTATTCACAGTCTAGAGGACGACTCGAAGGTGCTGCTCATGCTCCTCTCGGCTGCGGGAGTATATCAATATATCATCAATGAAAACAATAACAAACGAGTCCAAATAGGGCATGAACACTCGGTTCATCAACTTCATAAAAGCAGCGGGGCATTTGTCAACCCAAATGACATTACCAAGAACTCATAATGCCCGTACCGAGTGCGGAAAGTTGTCTTAGGGACATCGGATGCCCTAATCCTCAACTGATGGTAGTCAGATCTCAAATTAATCTTGGAAAACACTGTGGTACCCTAACGCTGGTCGAATAAATCATCAATCCTCGGCAAAGGATACTTATTCTTGATACTAACCTTGTTCAATTGTTGGTAGTCAATACACATCCTCATTGAGCCATCTTTCTTCTTAACAAACAACACTGGGGCACCCCAAGGAGAAACACTAGGCCTAATAAAGCCTTTATCTAGCAAATCCTGTATCTGCTCCTTTAGCTCTGGCGGGGCCATACGATATGGCGGAATAGAAATGGGATGAGTGCCTGGAGCCAACTCAATGCAAAAGTCAATATTCCTGTCAGGTGGCATACCCGGCAGGTCAGCAGGGAATACCTCTGGAAACTCACGAACCACGGGCACAGACTCCATAGCAGGAACTTCGAATCACCAACATAGGACAAATAGGCCAAAAAATCCCTCTCGACCATGCGCCGAGCCTTCATATATGAAATAACTCTACCGGAAGAATGACTAGGAGTCACTCTCCACTCCAATCGAGGTACTCCTAGTAAGGCCAAGGTCATAGTCTTTGCATGACAGTCCAGAATAGCATGGCAGGGAGATAGCCAATCCATCCCCAAAATAACATCGAAATCAACCATATCAAGAAGCAAGAGATCTACATGAGTCTACAGACCACCAATAACCACTAAGCATGAACGGTAGACTCGATCTACCACAATAGAATCACCCACCGGTGTAGATGCATATACATGAGTTCTCAGGGAATCACGGGGCATAATCAGATAAGAAGCAAAATATGAAGACACATAGTAGAATGTAGACCCCGGATAAAACAAAATCGAAGCATCTCTATTGCAAACTGAAACCACACTTGTAATGACTACATCAGAGGCCTCAGCCTCAGGCCTGGCAGGAATAGCATAGCATCGGGGCGGAGCCCCTACAACCTGAACATCTCTAGGACGACCTACTGCGGGCTGACCTCTACCCCTCATAGCCTGTCCTCCTCCTCTAACTATCTGGCCTCCACCTCTGGCACCACAACCTCCACCCCTAGTTGGCTGAGGGGGCGGGGGTGCACCTGGTGCGGGAATCATAGCACGAGAACCCTGATACTGAGAACCACTAGAAGCTCGGGGGCAAAACCTGGAAATGTGCCCCATACCATCGCAAGTGAAACAAGATCTTGGCGCTGTGACTGCTGGCCCTGAAACTGTCCTTGTCGACCAGAATAACCACCCTGGAAGCTCTGAAGCGGCGGTGCACTGATAGGAGCCGATGGTGCACTGCGCGATACCTGAAGTGCCGACTGGAATGGTCTAGGAGGATGACCTCTTCCAAAGGAATCTCTGCCTCCAGATGAGGCACCACTGAATCGACCAAAATGACGAGGCCTCTTGTCAGACCCCTGACCACTGCCCTGTGATAAGACCATCTCAATACGCCTGGCCACATTGGCCGCCTGCTGGAATGAAATATCAGTACCTGTCTCTATGGCCATCTGGAGTCTAATAGGTTGAGCTAGCCCCTCAATAAACCTCCTCAGCCTCTCTCGATCAGTGGGGAGTATCATGATAGCATGTTGGGCCAAAGTGATAAACCGAGTCTCATAATGGGTGACTGTCATAGAGCCCTGCTGGAGACGCTCAAACTGCCTCCGAAGATCCTCCCTCTAAGTAACTGGTAGAAACTTCTCCAAGAACAACTCGGAGAACTGAGCCCAAGACAACGGCGAAGATCCAATTGGCCTGGTCAAGCAAAAATCCCTTCACCAAGTCTTGGCGGTACCAGAAAGACGGAATGTAGCAAAATCGACCCCATTGGTCTCCACAATCCCCATGTTCGAAAGAACCTCATAGCAACTGTCTAAGAAATCCTGGGGGTCCTCTGATGATGCACCAGTAAAAGTAGTAGGAAATAACTTGGTGAATCGATCCAATCTCCACAAAGCATCGGCAGACATAGCTGCTCCCTCAACTGCCTGTGCCACAGTACCCGGCTGAGCTACTCCAGCTGTCTGACATGCTGGAGTTTGGAACTGAGGAGCTAGCTGCTCTGGTGTGCAGGTAGCAGGAGTCTGGGCCCCTCCCCCAGCCTGAGAGACGGCTGGTGCTTTAGGAAGTAGATCGGCATGAGCCACACTCTCTATAAGGCCCACTAAGCGGACCAGAGCGTCCTGAAGTACCGGGGTGGCAATGAACCCCTCTGGGACCTCAGTTGGTCCAACCAGAACCGTCTGAGCAGGAACCTCACCGGCAAGGTCTACCTGTGGGTCCTCTATTGGGGCTGCTACTCTGGGATGAGCCCTGCCCCTACTATATTGGTAAAAGAAAAGAGTTTCACACGTAAGGTGATTCATGACAGCTCAGCCAGCTACGTGGACCAAGGGAAACGCGGCAACTGGATATGATGCTATAAAGAGGTACGGAACAAAGAGTCGGGGATCAATAAATCTACGAAGTAATCAGCCATGGGAAACTCAACCTGATTGATAAAGTAAAGAGACACGGTCAGAATGAATCCAGACAGAGCTATGGGGAGATTCAGGGATCCTCAATTAATGACTCATACGTTATGTAACCTTGATAAATAGTTACGGTTATCCTTTGAAACGCCCAATTAATGTAATAATTAGTCATTAATGGACGATCATTGACGTTATATTAAGAAACCCCCTATATAAAAGAGGGGAGGATAACTTGTAAAGATGATCTGAACTTCGAATATAATACATTTTACTTTCTGAGCATCATACTATTGCCTTGATTATCAGTAACCCACGTTCATCCTAATAATAGCTTTGGTCAAAGGATCTAATCTTTTGGTAAAACAAATTGGTTCCGTTTACCGGGAATCTAATAATCTTAGTTTGATTTTCAATTGATATCCTCTAAACTATGTCAAACTCCAACGACAACAACCAGCAGAGGAATGGAACCCCAGTTCCATCACCTCAAGGAACCCCACGTGGTTCAAGGGAACCATCCCCGGAAAGATCTGATAACAACTGCAATAACAATGAGCAAACGGTAGAACAAGATCGAATAAAGCAAATGATTGCAGAGTATGTAGGACAAGCTTTGCAAGAATTTGCAAGGGGAATACTGGTGGCACCACCTGCATCGCTGACACCACCTCCAAATAATACTATCACCATGGAAAATCCTCAGTCTGGGTTGGCAAACTCAGCAAGGGGTGACACTACCAACGAATCTCTCAAAGCGAGAACAGGTATGACTAATAACTCTGAACAAAATTTACTGCTAACCATGCAGAAACAGATGAAGGAACAAAATGCTCGAATCGAGCAAATTCCTGGAGTACCACCTGTTATCAAGGGCATTGATGTTGATAGATACTCTCAACAACCTTGGAAACCAAGCGCAACACCCTTGCCTATACCCAAGAAGTTTAAAATACCTGACGTTCCTAAGTATGATGGAACAACTTACCCTCGCGACCATGTGACCGCTTTTACTACTGGAGTAAAGGGCAACGATTTAATAAAACAGGAGATTGAGTCAGTCTTTGTCAAAAAATTCGGAGAAACACTTACCAAAGGAGCTCTAACTTGGTATTCTCTTCTCCCTGAAAATTCTATTGATTCTTTTCCTGAGCTTGCAGATTCTTTCATAAAAGCACACTCTGGGGCACAAAAAGTCGAGAAAATAATGGAGGACATATTTAAAATAAAGCAAGGAGACACGGAACTACTCCGTGAATTTGTAGACAGGTTCCAACGAGAAAGAATGCAATTACCCAGGGTGCCTGATAACTGGGAAGCCATGGCATTCTCAAGTAATCTAAATGACAAAAGCTCGGAAGCCACGAGGAGACTCAAAGAAAGTCTAAGAGAATTCCCAGCTACAACGTGGAATGATGTATATAACAGGTACAGTACTAAACTTCGAATAGAAGAAGATATCATTGCTCGTTCGAGAGATGAAGATCATTCCAGATCCAGGCGTTCTGAATCAAATAGGAGATCAGGTAAAACAGGTACGATCCTTACTTAGGACCATCGGGGCGTGAAACTCGTTCCAGGTTCGAAAACACTAGGTCATATTATAGACCACCAAGCAGAGATGTGGGCTCATCCTCATCCAGATCCAGAAAGGATCAGGATGAACGACCTAGAGGTAATGCACGCATTAGGGATCATACATTTAATGTAAGTACTCCTGAACTTGTTTCAATACTAAGAAATATGGGGGGTTAAATGGCCCAAAGAAATGCGGTCAAACCCAAATAAAAGAAACCCAGATTTCAGATTTCTGGTGTGAGTTCCATAATGATCATGGACACTGGACTGCAGATTGCAAATTTTTACAAGGTGAAATAGAACACTTATTGAAACAGGGCTATTTAACAGAATTGTTTAGTGATAAAGGTAAACAGGCATATATGAAGAACAGACAGGAGCCCCCGAAGCCTCCTTATCCAAAAAGAACCATCGACGTGATACATGGAGGAGAGGAAGTGAACGGAATAATTTTCAAATTAGCCTCGAAGGTCACAATTACCCACGGGAAGAGGATTCGAGAAAATCCAGATGAAGATGATATAACCTTTGACGATGCAGATTTTGGCGGACTAATGCTGCCCCATAATGATGCTCTGGTAATATCCTTACTCATTCATGACACTAACGTTAAAAGAGTGTTGATTGATCCAGGTAGTTCAGTCAATATCATCTTGTTAAGAGTCATGGAAGAAATGCTCATGGGAAATCAGGTGATCCCAAGGGCACGAGCCATATCAGGGTTTTATAACTCTACGGTGATAACCAAAGGAGAGATCGAACTTAGCACTTATGCCGAGGGAATAACTAAGAACACCAAATTCCAAGTCATTGATACTGACATGGCTTATAATGTGATTATGAAAAGTCCTTGGATCCACGACATGAAAGCAGTACCCTCCACCTTACACCAGGTAATTAAATTCCTCTCAGAATGGGGAATCAGACAAATTAGAGCTGACCAATAGACCTCCAGAAATATAAATTCCGTGGCACTTTATAACAAAAAAGAGACGGAAGAACCGGAAAATAGAGAAATCTTTCAAACAGATGTCACCGGCCAAACAGGTACAGAAAAAATTACTGATCAAATAGGTACGAGAGGAGATACCCACGAGAAGGTGAATCCAGTCACCACAGAAGATGCGTTGGACCACATAGATGTAGACTCCAGACCAGCCGTCATTCATGAACCGGAAGAAGACGAACACATCAAAACAACTACGGAAGAACTCGAAGTTGTTCCATTGTTTGAACAAAAGGTGTATGTAGGCACGAGGCTGAGCCCCGGTCGAAAAGGTACGTTAATTGATTATTTAAAGGCTAACGCAGATTGCTTTGCGTGGTCCCACTTAGATATGACAGGTATTCCACCAGAAGTGATGACTCATAAACTAAATGAAGATCCATCCTTCGTACCGGTTAAGCAGGAAAAAAAAACAAGGACCATTCAAGAACCAAGTGATTGACGAATAGGTACAAAAACTCTTGAAAATTGGTTCGATACGAGAGGTAACGTACCCTAACTGGTTAGCTA